>PQWD01007846.1:0-15291 GCA_019425675.1 Leucinodes orbonalis | reverse complement strand
TAATCATACGTTTGTAATAAGAGAAATAAGTAATAACAATAAGTGGGGTAACAAACCAGGTTCTAACGTAATGTGAGGTTTTTTCGGAATTGAACAGACAGACACAACATAACAACAGACAGTGCACTTAAATGTACGCAATGTAAAAATTAAAAATGTGCATGCATAAATAACATTTAGCGTATTTTTAGCGATACGTTCTGCCTGCTTTGAGTAATCACGAATATACAACTTCATTGGTAGGCTACAAACGTTTGAAAGCTTCATATTTTATCAAAGTATTCGCGGAACTAAGGGTGAAGGCCTATCCCAAATAGTAGGTAGTGTTTGGCTATCTCTCGTTGCTAAACGGTCTCTCGTGATGTTATTACATTGCCGCATCCTGTATATAATCTTGTTGGATAAATTTGGAATTTCATTTAAAATTAGCTTCCGATGTGTTCAGTAATTGGGCCTGGTTGTGTCAATTAATTTAATGTTTTCGCAACATGAATGCCGTAAATTTTCATGTTAAGTATTATGATGGTTTCAAGTATCGTAACTCACCGCATACCCACGAGTACGAGTATCGCTTTATATACTGTTATATCTAACTTTAATCGTAGGTAGGTTAAATGAAACTTTTCATTCCTTTAATTGTGTATTTTTGCTCATTTATGTAGCTTTGAGCTTTCATTCCTTTGCAATGGATATTCATTGATAACATAAAATCTAGCTATTTTATTCACATAGTCTGCTGGAAGAAAAACCTTTAAAAAGATAAGCTTAACAGAACTTTATTGCTTCATTAAAGACAGAAATTATGTCAATTAAAAATAAATTATAATTAAATCAATTGAGCAAATAAGTAAGCCAGCCTAGACTTGTAAAAAATAAAATCTAATATTGCTGTTAAAACCTACCGGCTCTGTCATGAGTTTATTGCAAATTGCGCACTGTACGGAACTGATTTGAAATAGTGGAATGAAATGCTTTTGGTGTAACCCAGCCTTTTACTTTGTTTAAGGCCGTTATGGTGTTTGAAAATCTTTTACATCGTTATCCACGCGGAAACAATTAGGATATAGTCTCATATATGACTTTGCGAAACTTCAACCGTTAACGTAGCGTACGCAGCGGAAGCTCCTAACATGAAAAAATCCCCCTATTTTGAACATCATTCCACTTCTATGGTTTGTAGCGTGATAATATACATATAGCCTATAGCCCTCTTCAATAAAAAAGTTATCTAACACTGAAAGATTTTTCATATCTGACCAGTAGTTCCTGAGATTAGCGCGTTCAAACGGGTTTGGAGACATGTCGCCCTCTTGTTTTCTCGCCCGCAGGCTAGTTGTTTCGCCCTATAGTATTTTTGTCTGGGCCACATAAACCCTGCAAAATAACCTTAGCCAGAGTAGACAGGTAGTTGACATGTAAATTAAGTCAATTAAGTCGCAGTATACTAGTAAATCTACTTATTTTACTGCTTGACATCCTTCTAGCCGAAATACAGCTTCAGTTATAGTTTAGCTGTTATGATGAGATTTGAACTACTTATGTAGACGACATACTTCTACTTGGTCTCCATTCTATCTCATTTTTATTTCATCCTACCTAATGCCTTTGAAGCTGTAGTAAGGTTCTTGCGCGGCGGTTCTCGCGGCTAGCTGCCTTCCCCGCAGCGCGCCCAGGCTGGTCCGTACCACGGGCCCGCCGCCCACGCGCATGCGGTCCACTAGAGCGTGCACCAGTCGCGCTGCACGCGCCGGCACCGACTGCAGCCTCCGCAGGGCGTGCTTTAGCCCTACGTTCTCGCTCACGGTGTCTGATAGCCGTCGCCATGCGCCCGTGATCTGTTGACAAATGTTAAAAATGAATTCTGAAATGTTTGGCATGCTTAATTGAAAACAATTTATCTACCTATTTATGGCTTAATATAATGTGCCTAAGTCCTATATTAAATGAGTAACCAAATGTAATTGGAATCTAATGCGTGCTCATCTGCTCTACTAGCGTTTTTCTGGGTGTTTGTACGTGTTGGTGATGAGACACTAGACTACAAATTTAACTAATGTTGCGTACTAGTATGTAATCCTAACACAATCCGAGAGTTGCACTGCCAGTGACCATCAAATAATTGACTAAGAGAACTAATTAAAACTAATTGACGGCGTTTATTCATCATCGCGCTCGTGACTTTAAACTGCTGACATACAAGATTCATACTAACAACGTGTGTCCCAACACTTTAAAGAAAAAAATATTAAAATAACGTGTTTATTAGAGCTAATGAACAAACTAATTCATCCAAAGCTTTTATCGGGACTGCAGAAACCGGTCTTCCCTCACACATTCCTGTAGGGAGTTTGGGCCGTAACCAAACACGCGGGCCCAGTGCGAATTGGTAAGTGTTAACGACTACCACACTAAGATAGTAGTCGGGATCACCGGCTTATCATGCTTTCCGAAGCACAACGGGACTCGATGTAATATTTATCGGTTACTCATCCGACGTTGCTAGAATTGTGCTAGAAACCGGACGTACTAGCCGCTACGAATGAACCAATTAGGGGGATAAAAATTAGCCTATATTTCAACTGAAAAGGTAGACGAATTCCAACAAAAGCCTAAATCCTCTAAGGTTGTGTTAATTTAATTTTGTTAGACCGTCATAGCCGGAATTTATTTGTAGGTACAGCATCTCTATGCGTGCACTCAAACTACCTTGTCCAGCTTTTAAAAATAAAATAAAGCAATTACCTACGCGTGTTTATTTTGAATTATTTCAGTAGTTTTAGTAGCAATTTTTTACACCAACCCTGATTGAATGTCAGCATGAAACTCGCAAAGAACCCTCTCGATAGACCGTCCAAGTGTGAATTGTCGCTGGCGGAAACTGGATGAGGAAATCGAAGATATCTGGTACAAAATGAGGGAAACTTATGTTCAGTAATAGGTTGAAGAGAGAATAAGAAGGACGGCGCAAATATTTATAAAAAAACCATAAGATTTATAAAAATATTTTCATCATTTGGAACCATAAAAGATAATATAAAGATCTTGCAAGTGTTACTGCTTGTACCGTTTGAGTTGTTGCAAATCTACGAAACTATCTAATTCTTAAATTTCTATAAGGTCGATTAAACATAAAATTACCACACTACTTAATTATATGATTCCGTAGCGTATGATTCTAATATTAATTACTACGCGGTATCTAGTTTTGAAATTACTTGAATGAAGAAATATTATGGTGTTTGGGTGCAGTAATTAAATATTTAGTAGGCGTACTTTTGCTAGTATACCTATCCATTTCAAGATTACCAATATTTAATTGGCTCCTGTTATCCCATTTAGTTTACGAACGTAAACACCAAAACACTAATATCGTTTTTAATGATTGATGTGGTGTAATAGTTGAGATGTCGGCTATTACATAATGGGTTCTGGGTTCGATCCACGGGTAGTAAAAAAAAGTAATGTGCATGGACATGTCTGTTTATACTGATCTGGGTGCTTGCTATGTGCCTATAATATGTATATATTTAAAAAACCCTATAAGTATGTTGAGTATCCATATTACAGGCTAATGCGTGTTCAGTAGTGTTGTTTGGTATTTATTTATTTATTGTTTATTTATGGCTTAGGTACGCTTGTCATATTTAACTTCTCACATTAATCAAGTAAATAATTTGAAGACAACAATAGTTTATAATCAAATAGTTTATTATATTTATTGCTTATTTAAGGTTCGTTAACAAGGAAGAAGATGAAATTTGCCATGCCAGTAACATAATACTTCATCATCAGCTCATTAAACGTCCCCACCGAGGGGCACGAGCCTACCCGTATAGGGTGATTAGGCCTAAGTCGTCCGCGCGGGCCCAGTGCGGATTGGACGACTTCACACACAACCTTCGAATCTCTTCGCAGGCGTGCATGAAGGTTTCCTCACGATGTTTCCTTCACCGTAAGAGCGTCGGATAACGTACATAATTTTCGAAAATCGAAAATACATTGGTACGTGTCGGGATTTGAACCTCAGCCCTCCCGGTAGGAAGGCGACAGTCCACACCACTGAGCCACCGACGCTCTTACATAATACTTACGGTAGGTATTTATCCGGTTAGAGATATTTTTGGAAAACCTATGAACATATTTAATGGATTTAACTTTGACGGCGAAACTGTGGATGGGAAGCTAGTTTACTATTTAAGACTATGGTGATTGCTGTTGATTTTACTCTGTTGCAGTAGAGTTAATCCGAGACCTTAAAGACTCGTATTACCACACGGAAGCCCCGTGATGCGTGTGGGTTATATATACCTAAGCTCATGTGCTTGAAAGTGGAAGAACGTTGATATAACACTTTCTAAAAGACCGTGGGTTCAATACTATAACAGCACGCCGCATTATGCTGCGCAGGGCTTACTTCCTGTTTTATCTAAGCAACTAAAATGTTACACATTAAAAAATACAGACGGAGTCTCTCTCTCTATCATCAATAGTGTAAAAATCCGGCTAGTTTTTGTATAGGAATACAACAAAATATTAAGATATTTGACGGCATCTGTCAAAAAAGCCTTAAATGTTAGATAAAATCTAATAAGAAGCATGGCCTGTTGTGCAAAAATCGCATTGAACAAAAAGAAAACAATCCCAAAATTACGTATCGTAGGTAAATGAACAATCCGTTTTACCTATTTTTAGTTTTTGTCAAAATTACATCATAGACAGCAGCTATCTTCTTTGGAGACTTATCATATGTTTTACTAACAGTCTGTCCGTATTTTTATACGTCCATGGTACAATGGTTAAACCGTATTTCTCTCTACAATCTACCACCTTCCACTACAGGGCACATGCCTTCCCACACAGCAAGGCTAGTGTTAACGGCTACTAAACAAAGGCTGGGAACAACGGGATCTCGTGCTTCCAGAAACACGCAACAACGAGAATCGATAAACCACACTAGACTCTACGGTATGTTGAATAATTGACATAACAATATACATTCGGGTACGAAATGTTGTAAATACAAATAAACAATTTCTCCCATGTTGGTCATCGAAAATAATAAAAAAGCGGCGGCTCATTACCTGACACTTCTTAACGGTTCTGTAATAACAGTGGTCGTGTGTTCATAAAAGCAGTGATCATACCATTAAATCAATTTAGGGCGGCGAGCCTGGGGTATTCTCACGCAGCTAAGGCATGGCTCTCACACTTTGCAGGGTTGACACGATAATTGTGCAGTGAGGGTTTACTTAATACTTAGTTATTGCTTTCTTTTTTATAATTATATTATATTATATTGCAATAAGTTAATAAGATATTTCAAATAAATGGATTTAATTTTATGGAGATATTCCTCTTTTTATTATCATTAAAGTCACAAATAATAGTATTTTAAATTTGGGTACTAAGCTTTGTGTTAATCGAAAACAGTTCATGTTATTATGACAAATTCAAATCCCGCCACGTACCAATGTGTTTTCGATTTTCGAAATGAAGGATAACATCGTGAGGAAACCTGCGCACGCCTGTGAAGAGATTCATAACTTGTGCGTGAAGTCGGCCAATCCGCACTCAGTGGGGACATTTCATGAGCTGATGATGATACAGCTTCAATGGTTAAAATTTATGTAACGGAATTATATCTTTAAAATAAATTGCCTTGATAATAATCTCTATAATATATGAGCAGATTAGTGGAGTAGATAATATCAACACCAACCCTATTTAATAGTGCAGTATTCGTAATTTTATCCATATAGTGACGACAATAATTGCTTGTCAGTTGTCACTCACACCTAAAATCTTAAGTGGTCACAATAAAAACTGGTAAATTTAAATTGCGTCCAAAAGCCGCTACTGCAGTGCCGGTGCAGTGATTCAACCCAGTGACAGCTTAATTACGGGTTATGCTCTAGAAATTTTGTAGTTATTCTTTAAAACAACATCAAAACATTTACGACTTAAATGAAGTTGATTGATTACGATTTTATATCTCATTTATGTGACAGCAAAATCCAAGTTAATATCCTGTTTGATAAATTATATAATTATGATATAGGCACTTATTTTCCTAATATACCACCATCTTTTTCGTAATATATCAATACCCGGTATAAGACTTTTAGGGCCAAATAAACCGATATGCGTCGATGGCGTCCGTCTCGAGGTTGTACAGGAGTATATCTACCTGGGCCATACCATCCAACTTGGCCGGCATAACTGCGAGAGGGAGGCTAGTAGGAGGGTTCAGTTGGGCTAGGCGGCATTCGTCCAATGAGCAATGCGTCCTACCCGTGCTAACATACGCAGCTGAGACATGGACACTGGTGCGGGATTGGTTCACAAGTGCAAAGTCACTCAACGCGCAATGGAGCGAGCTATGCTTGGAGTCTCTCTTAGGGATAAGATCAGAAATTATATAATTCGTAAGAGAACTAAAGTTACTGACATATCCACCGGATCAGCAAGTTGACGTGGCAGTGGGCTGGTCACTTATGTCGCAGAACCGATGGCCGTTGGAGAAGACGAGTTCTGGAGTGGAGACTGCGTCTTGGCAAGCGTAGCGTAGGACGCCCTCCGGCCCGATGGACTGACGACTTGTGGAAGGTCGCTGGTGGAAACTGGATGAGAAAATCAAAGGACCGAAATATCTGGCGCAAAATGGGGAAGACCTATGTCAAGCAGTGGACTGCGATAGGTTGAAGAGAGGTTAATCATCTGCTCTTTTATCTACCTATGAAATAAAAACGGTATTTTTAAATATCTTATACTATTCCTTCGATTATCGAGGAATATACTTACTATACTTGATTAATTTTATGGATCAATTATGAATATTTCAGTAAGCAATTATCTTTCCATGTAAGGAAGCCGATATAAAAGTTACAGGGTATGTATGTTTCGCAACCGTTCTCCATGGAATTGCCGAGGTCCCAACGCGTGGTATAATAAATCCATTAACTTTTCCATACCTGCATGTTGTGAAACTTTGCCAACACAACAAGTAACAATGACTCCAGCAGAAACCTCATTGAATGTGGCAAATCGGACATTACTTTATCGTTAACAGAAACAGATTAGCCTGAATTAGAATCTCGACAATACCATAAGGCTATTGACCGTCCAGTATTACAGGCAATCCTGCAAGAAGCGAGACAATCTTCTTTGCGCCATGCCGTATTGCAATGATGCCTAGTAGTTAAGTCGTATTCAGCTGAAATGTTTTGACATCTTAGGCTAAATATATTCTAATTAGTTTTAATATAAACTAACCGAGATTATACAGTAACGTAAGGAAGAAAATAATGTTTAAGTATTAAATTCATACAGCAAGTAAGACACAGAGAATGTTACGCTTGGCATTATTAGATTTAAGCGTTTGTTTTTTCGCATAGTGTTCAGTGACCCCTTTATAACTTGCTTGGCTCCGGCAGACGGGCAGACGCGTTGCCTCATCGCTGCGTGACGCACCGACTTTTTTGAATCACTCTCTACGTATAAAAAGTAGGTTGCTAATAAATACTACCTTGTCACATTTAAAAAGCTTTCTTGCATAATCAAACATACAAACAATACACAAATGTCATGTGTTATCCATAGAAATTACATGCACTTTCTGTGCAGAATATCCTACTAATAATAATATAGCTAACGACCCGCCCCTGCTTCGCTCGGGTGCAGCAATGGTTATAATCGTAATAGGCACGCCCCTCCCCGGTCGGCCGGTACCGCCGCAAACGCTACGTACTACCTACCGCAATTTTCAAATCTGTTATATCTTCGAAAACATTCATTGAAATCATATAATCATAATTGATATTGCTTCTTTACAGAGATTTCTTTAATACCTTTCCCACGTGTCGGTATAAACAGTTCGAGAAAATAACTTTTAAAAATGTGTCCTTGTTTAAGACTAAGTGACCAAGTGTTTATATATAACGGAGAATAAGTTTCAGTGGTGGCGAGGTCAAGTTCAGTGAGTGTGATGTAAATAGGTTTTCATCTATTGCTGGTAGCCATATAGCACGGTCTTAGCCCACATTCGTTACATATTTCATTCTTACGACAACCTTGGTCGATGAAATTTCTAATGCTTTAATTCGACATTTGTACTCTTTGATCGTGTACGCACGCTTTGTCAATAAAGTATTTTCGTAACAAGAAGATAACACCCGAATTCACTCACGTTCGATTACGTCACGCAATTTTGTGCTGCGTCAAATCACATCTTACTAAATAGCACACACACTCACTTTACTTCAACTCATCACAGTCTACTGCTGGACATACAGATACCCCGGACTTCCGCTTTCTTCAGCCCTTACTATTGCCTTTTTGCAAATTATCGGTCCTCCAGGCTGTAAGTCCCTATGCTACGCTGGCCAGGACGCGGTTTCTACTTCAGAAATTGTCTGCTCTCTAGGTCATCGGTCCTGTGACACTCATAACCAGCCTACTGCCACTTGTCGAATCAGCATTAAATAGCGACGAACAAAAATATATGTTAAACTTATTTTGACTTTTTTATAAGTGACCGGGACGGTCAGCTTGCTCACCTGGTGGTGACAATCCTGACCATGACAGAAGTAGTGTTGAAGAAAATAATAACAGTAAATTCTTATTTACCGTCAACACTGCCCTGCGCCCGTCACCCGAGACGACTGATGTCTCTTATACCCAAAAATGTTATTAGTTACAGTGCCTTCATCCTGAAACATAGAAATGCAAAACACTTCTATTTCACGGGACGTCATTTGGACTCAGAATAACTCTATAGTCTTTAGTTGAGTCTACGAACTAGTAAAGCTAAAGGGAAACAAGTAAATCTCTGTTTAGGTATAGTTAGGGTCGTGTTTGGATATTGCCATTTCAACTTTTCTCCCGTTAATAGTTATGTTTTTTATTATAGAATTCCTGGCTGGAGGGTAGAAAACTACTTTCACACAGCGCCATCAGCCCCAAGTGAAGCGTTAAGCCTGTATTATGGGTACTAACAACGGATAAACATATATACATTTTTTTTGTAAATACATACATATTATACATAGAAACACCCAGACCATTACAAACAGACATGTTCATGCACACAAATGTTTGTATTACCCGGGGATCGAACCCGGAACCCTTGGTGTGCGGCCGACCTCTCAACCGCAACACCAAATAGGTCGTCAAATAAAATAAATAAAAAGGAGAATAAAATGTTTTGAAACTGTGATTTTATATCGTTAAATTACAGGATACCGTAGAACTGCATAGTGGTTTTTAACTTCTTAGGGATCACTGGTGGTTTGCTATCATATTTTATTAAAAAGCTTTTAAAATTTGCCTTAGAGTATTCACTAAATATCGTTCTCTAGACAAGCCCTAAAATGAAACAAATAAAATAAAAAGGCAGATGACCTTAATGAATGCTTGTTATTATAAATAAATAAAACACAATTTATCAATTTGCTATATGCGTTATATTATATATAGATAATTCATTTATTTGCATCACAAATCTAAGAATTCTTTTCGAAGTTATTCTCTTTAAAGCAGTTTAACGGTTTTTAATTTAATTGTGTGAAAATTACCACACTCGCCTATTATTGACGTGAACGTTTAATTTTAAGCAATTATAATCACATTAATCACAATCGTGAGTTATATAAGAGGTCGATGGAATTTAAAATGGCACTGGGTCGCCAATTAAAAGTTATAGCCTCCACAACATATTCGATTTCTTATTTTACATTTTGCTAAACATTTACTGTGTTCGTCTAAACAATTTAGGGGAGAATTGGAAATGTGCTTTTAGTGTGAGTTTTTCAATATGATATTATTGAATAACTCACGAAAGACATTAATTTGGATATGGTGTTAACCCCGATATTGGTAGTCCGTCGTCATTGTACGTGTAACTTGTCTGTTGTGGTGCATACGAGTATTATGACACGCACTACATAATATTATGAAGGTCTGCTAAAAATATGAGAAGCGATGATTGTGGCCATTATTTACAAAAAAAAAACATTTTGCGTTCATGATGATTATTAAATGTAGGTAGGCATTTATGTTAAACAGGTGTTAACATCAAATTAATATTGTCATAAATACATTTTTAACTTCGTATTTCAAGGTTTGTTAGCCTCTTTCTCACTTCACATGTTAGTATTTGTTTACAATCTAATATACATATAAAAATTTCGGTATGATATTTGTCAAGTGTAGAGATTGCAAGTGTAACGTGCAATCAGGTTGTCAATAAAGCGCAGCAGAGTAATTGCCTAAATTTCAAAATCGGACTTGCTACATACTACTTATAATGTGGTTTCAACTAAACTCCTTACTTTGCGTATGTCCACTATGCTTGTAATTTAACGTCAGCATGATAATATTTCACCCAGACTCGCTCAACTACAATTAATTAGACACTGAACAAACATTTGTGCGCATTAACATTTTTTGTATTTTAAAAAGTGTACAAGATGGTCAGGGCGCTCACCAGATGGTAAGTGATATGGCTAACTATGACAGAACGGCACTGATGGCGACCAACAACTGTTAAAAAGTTATTGTTCTTCACTAATGCCGCACTGCGCCCGCAACTCGAGACAACAGATGTTAGGTCTCTTATACCCGTAATTTTACTAGCAACAGTGTCCCCATCCCGAAACACAGAAATGTAATACACTTATTTCACGGGACGATATCTGGCACTGCGGTGGTACCTACGTGGACGACTCAGTATCGAGTCTACCACCTAGTAAAAAAAATATGTTTGTATCGGTCTATATGTTATGAATACACAACGAAAAATAATGATTAATTTCCCTAGCTTTTGCCCGCGGCTTCGCTCGCGTTAAATTAGGGATAACATGGCTCCACTTTCCTGGTAACGAAAACAGAATAATTTTAACACTGCAACACTGCTTCTTCTTCTTTCGCTTCGCATACCAATTGTTTGCTTTTCACTTTAAAAATTGGGAAAAGTCAAATATAATTAACCCCTTTTTAAGGCCGATTTGCAAAAACTTCAATATGCAAGATTTATTGTTCGTGATAAATAGCCATCATATTTATTTTTAGCTTTCTACCTTGTAAACTGTTTGTAAATTCGAAAAAAAATAATGTATACATATATATCACTATACATAGGAATCCCCCGCCGACCTTAAAAAGTTTTGAAGCCATTTCCGAAAAAAAAATTATATATATCACTATACTTAGGAATCCCCTCCTACTAACTCTAAAGATTTACATTTTTGTTACATATATATATATATATATACTGAAAAAAGTCCGGTATAATATCCCCCCTTCCCCTCTCTTTTAAGGCTTTTGGGGCCGATTTCCGAAAAAAGAAAAATGAAAGATTTATTGTTTGTGACTTACAGCCCTCATACCAATTTTTAGCTTTCTACCTTAAAAACTGCGAAAAGTCGGATATGATACTTCCTCCCCTATTTCAAGTGTATGGGGTGGATTTTTGAAAAAAAAAAATATGCCATATTATTTCGTTTCTGAAAATAGTCCGCATACCAAATTTCAGCGTCGTACTACAAAATTGCGGAATGTTCCATACAAACATCCAATCCCCATTTTAGAGAAGTGGGGGGTGAAAACGGGACAAAAGTAGCCTAAAACCTATTCTACGTTTCCTTCTATCAACATACCAAGTTTCAATAAAATCTACCTTAAAACTGCGGATAATCGGATATGATACTTCCTCCCCTATTTCAAGGATTTGGGGGTGGAGTTTTGAAAACAAAATATGCTATGTTTTTTCGTTTTTGACAAATAGTCCGCATACCAAATTTCAGCGTCGAACTACAAAAATTGCGGAATGTTCCATACAATCTTCCAACCCCCATTTTAGGGAAGTGGGGGTGAAACGGGACAAAAAGTAGCCTAAAACCTATTCTAAGTTACCTTCTATCAACATACCAAGTTTCAATTAAATCCGTTCAGCCGTTTAGGCGTGAAAGCGTAACAAACAGACAGACAGAGATACTTTCACATTTATAATATTAGTATGGAATTCTGAAAGGGGCACTACTGCAGCAATAATGACTACAAAAGACAAAGTCTTCTCCAATAAATAAATCGGTACTGCTGGCCCTAGCTCTACCATCCTAACAAACTCTACATCTCACTTTTTCGCTACCATTGCGGAGGTGGTATGTAAATATTTCATTTCTGAAGTAACCACCAATCTTTCAGCTTTTAGCCACTCGTGTTTGCTATTTTTTTTATAATTATTTGTTTTATTTACCTTCATAGAGTTGAGGCTGTTGGCGGCGTTGGCGACGACATCGCCAAGAGCAGCGGGCGGCAGCGCGGCCGCGGGCGCCAGCGCGCACGCGCACGCGCACACCGTGCACGCCGCGCGCCACCACCGCACGCGCATTTCGCGTAAGCACTACACAACACCCTTGAATCCCACACGAACACACGACTGGAAACCCTGGGCGCACGCCACTTCCCTGACGATGCTTTAGAGGACCCCCTGCGACTAACAGCGATCAAAGTTTCCAATTAAACACTAACTCACACTTCGAAGAGTTATCGTCTCTAGGTTTCGCTATAATACAAACTTTATGTGACTTTAGTATAATTTATAACCAGTTTAAACACCCTGCGTCTGAATAGTACAAAATTAATATATACAGTTTGGAAGAAAACAGTTACTTTTTTGGCACTACGACATGCACTTTTCTCGTGTCTTTTAATAATCTATACGTTATCAAAAGAAGTCTCACGAATCACGATTTTCACCGCAACAATCTGAAACAATAATATACTTTCATTAACTGAAAAGTATTTTATTTTAAAATCGCAAGTAATGCACACTTTAAATATTTCAGCTTGAAGTAAATTAATACTTCTTGGTATGACCAGTTTTTTTATTACAATCGCTATAACCTCTGTTACATTAAAAGTAGAAAGCGCTACATATTTTTTATGTACAATTAATAGATGTTTTTGTGTTAACCGTATTATATAAATCGATAATAAAAAGTTATAAATCCCTAACCAAACAAGTTTATATTGTCAATAGATATAACTGATAGTTTAGCTTTTATATTTAATTGGCCATAACATTAGCAGCTGTTATGTATTCTACGATAATATTTCTTTCTAAATTATTATTTCTTTCATTTTCTTTATTAAGGTCTACATTTTTGTGATTTAAGGTGGCGGCTCGTTAAATCATTCAATAGTTTCACTATCCATTCGCAAGGGATGACAAAAGAGAGCCAATTCCTTTTTTTTATGTATTTTTAACCATAACTATTGGGTAGTCTGTGACTACTCCTGTGTGGATTAAATAAACGGTTTACAGATATGAAAATAGGGATATTCCACGGGAGCGCAGTGCAAAAAGTAACTACTTCAGTAAAAATAACGACGAATAAATAAATAATGATATGTACATATTCGTCCAGTAAACAGCGCCACCAAGCCCCGATTTTATGTTTATGTACATAATATAAATGTTTGTTCTGCTCAGGAATCATACCCTGGACCATTGGTATAATCAGCCTAGTCCCCAACCATTTTGACGACCCATTTGGTGTAATAGTTAAGACGTCGGTTACAACATCAAGGGTCCGGGTTCGATCCCTGGGTAGTACAAACATTATGTGCATGAACATGTCTGTTTGTATTTGTCTGGGTGTTTCTATGTAAAATATAAAAAAATATGCGTATGTTTTTCCGTTGTTTAGTACCCATATTACAAGTTCCTCGTTTAAATTTGGCCTGTGTGAATGTCAGTGGGTTTTTTTTATTACTTCACAAAGTGGTAAATAAATAATGCGCGGAGGGAGCGTGAGCGGTTTCGCAGTTTCGCCCGAACGCAAGCGGCAATGGAGCGGTTCCTATGACGCCAATGGCGCACACCTCGCGCGATGGTCACCAATTTCAATTATATATTCGGACATTACTTACTTATTTGTTCAAAAATAACATTTATTATGTGTTTGTATTCAAAGCATACTATTAAAAAATACACGTAAATGTAGTTTGAAATTTACAAACTATTCGTACATCAACAATTATTGTGAACCAAAATTGTTACCACTCTTGTCATAATAGTTAAGGACTGCTATGACGCTGGTTTTCGGAATGGTAATGTGAAATTAAAAAATAAACAAAAAAAAACACTATAAAATGGAAATACAAGCTCTACCATATAGTGCAAACATTATAAACTTTTCATGGTATTGACACCGGGAGAGAAACATAATTGACAACAATATTTATTTAAATAATTACACTACATGTACTCGTATATACTAGCTTACTATTCAGGTACATTTATATAGGTAAGCCTTGAAAAGGTATTAAAGATTTGTCTCCTGCCTTCTTCGTCCGCGTGGAATTACATTGTACTACGAGTAAACTCTAACTTTAACCCGCTACTTCGTGTATGTAAGCGGTGAATTAAAACTACGATAGCTCTTAAGATATTAATTTAAAACGAAAGAAACGAAGGGAAATTTGTTTTTTTTTAAAATTACATACTTGTGATTAATAACGTATTTATTTGGATTAGGATTACTTAATATTATGTTTATAAAAACATCTTTGCAAATAAACAATTAAGAACAAATTTGGTTAACAAAAAAAATTTAAATGAGCTAACCCTAAGAGATAAACATATCGCAAATTTTTTTTTAACTTAATAAGAGTATCAATACTGTTATATATGACTTTAGCCGTTTATGCAGTGAACGCAGCAGAAGCTGTCAGTAGCAAAAAATACCCCAATAGGAAACATTCTTCGTTGCTGCTCCGCTCCTATTGTATTGAGCGTGATGGTATATAGCCTATAGCCTTCCTCGTCAACCTAATGCTATGCCTTTTATTTAACACGTTCGCAAAAAGGAAACTTATTGTGTCTCGTTTACTGTCCGCGAAAGTGTTAATTTAATAATTAATTTATATTCTCAATTGAGAACACTATGCCGTACTAGCCAATGCGTTCTGTTGCTGATTGCAGTCATGCAACTATCGCATTGTCGGTCATCAGATGGGTTACCGAAATCACGAGTCCCTCTGGGCTTCGGACGGCACGTAAAGTCACCCATCAATCCTCACTGGGACGCGTGTGTTGGTTAAACTCCCTATAGCCAAGCTTTGTGGGAAGACATGTTTCTGCCGTGGGACGTTAAAGACTGATGATGATGACTGACAAAGGTAGCAAGAAGTATCACAAAATTCTGGTCCGCCATTATAATGGGTACTATTGATTAGTTTATCTAGTAAGTGTTTTAATATACAGCGATCCTGCTTTACCTAGAACCA
>PQWD01007845.1:65918-76873 GCA_019425675.1 Leucinodes orbonalis | reverse complement strand
TTTTCATTCATGCCGCTCTTATGAAAGAACGACTGCAATAATTGCCCTAGTTTTCAAACGTGCGAAGATTTCGATTCGCATTTTTGCAATAGTATGCTCTTGGTTTTGTCTTAGAACATTTGATGATGCATACAGATATATGACCAATAGTTAACCTTATATTTTATTTTAAATTAAATAAGTTAACAAGCAGAAGTTGTCCATATTGTAAATATTTAGTGGCAACAGTCACTTATAGTACATAAAACAACCGAAAATAGCAAAGATATAGTTAACTTGTGATGTAATGATGTTAAGTAGGTATTTATTAAGCATTTATTTAAGACCATTAACTCACTGAACGCCGGCAATCCAGACACAATAGAAAATCTATTGAGTCTGGCGCCTTAAGGCGTCATTGGCGATTAAAGGGTTAATACGGAATACAACCTTACTACCTTAGGCCTGTGTTATGCTTTAGCAGCATAAGTACTATGGTGGCATGAAAGTGTTTATTTTAGATATCGGGTAACCGATCGTAGAAGCATAGAAAACAAAGAATTTAAATACACGTATCTTTTCTTGTACTGCTCGATGGTCAAAAATTCAATTAAACAATGATTTAGCATAATAAATAAATGTAAATCCTATTTGACGACCTGTGTAGTGTAATGGTTGAGACGTCGGCCTTTACACCAAGGGTTCAATCACCGGGCAGTACAAACATTTCAACAGTCCACACTAATTAGCCACCGACGCTTCTATGTATAATATGTATGTATTTATAAAAATAAGTATATATAAGTATGTTTATCCGTTGTTTAGTATCAATTTTATATTATTACATGCTAAATAGTAGTTTGGGCTAGACGGCGTTGTGTGAATGTCAGTGGATATTTATTTATTTATAATAAACCACATAAAAGACATGTGGCTTCAAATTCACAGTACAAGTTCTTAGTAAAATATTAAAATTATGACATGAGTAAGAATTGTCGTCGCGTAATACTGAAAATTTTGCAGCGTTCAACAGTGACCGATTTTAATGCTGAGTTAGTCGACCGATGGACTCGCATATGCTTATTTGTAAGTATCTATACAAACATTTTTGCTTTGGTGTTTATAAAAGATAAATAAACAAATTAATATCAGCGTTTAGTGCGATATTCGGGGAAGCATTATTAATCGTTTCAGACGTGTTGACCGTAAATTCATGTTTTAGCGTTTTAAAACCAGTAATAAAAAATCTATAATGACTTTAATAAATTCCGTTAAGCAGTTGATAAATATAGGTAAATGTAACCCAACTATTAAAGCTGGTTTACTAAAGTTAGTGCTGGTATGCACTGCAGAATTTTACTTTACTTTAGCGCAATAGGATCGGCTCGACCGGTGTGATACTTACCACGTTTTCACAGAAAATTAAGCAATTTGCGTTGGGTTTTGCAGACTGATTAAGTTTGCTAAAACCTCTTACGTCCTTTTTTTCGTCTCACTTTTCATAGAAAGGGAACACACTCCTTACTTCTCCAGAGTAAGTGCCCATAGGGTATTTTCTATTACCAAATCCTGTGTTTTTTACTATTTATGAATCAAAACATTTCATGTTTCTGATTTAGATAATCAAAAAATTCATGGGCTCTACTGTTGACTATTTGACTAAGGAAAGTATATTGTAGAACTTTGGTATCAATTAAAAAAAAACATTTTATAAATTACATTCCAAGTCATAACTTTCATATTGCTATCAGTTTTGGTCGGGAATTTTTTTTGATTATCAGTACATTACTTTTTATAGCTGTAGTAAAAGTTATGGTTTAATACCCAATTATCATTAAGGTGTGGGTTGTTATTGGGTTTAAATAATTTGATTTAGTAATTTTTAGTTGTGATATGATAATATTTTATTTATATTGTACCATAGCAACCTTTTCACAAAATATTCGGTTCTAGTCTAGTAAAAGCGTAAAATTTCTGAGCCTCACACGATTCCAAAATGTACCGTTTTGAATATTTTGTAGAAAAATGGCTTTGTGACAAAATATTCTAAATAGGAAGCTCTCATATAATCTTTTATATTTAAATAACTACCTACTGGCTTTAACCCACCTGTAAAGCGTAGTGATTTTGGTAAAACCTTCCATGTAATGAGCTTTATAAGTGTAAGTAACAAAGCAAAGTAGCAAGCAGGTTTGCCGTAACGCATACTCCGATAATTAAGCAAACCTTAACTTTTGATCGTCATTTTAAAATTATGTAATCTATATAAATTATTTCATTTAGCATTTAGTAGCTGTTAAACATTTCAGGAAGATCGACAATAATATCAATATTTCGGTGCAAGTTCAGAAATAATTCTACATTGTTCCGACTTCCGACTTTCCGACTACTACTGATTTACGTTTACAACTAAAACCTTATAGTCATTTTGGATTTTTGCATCATACCGGTGTTAACACGATGTTATCCGCTCTGCGGTCACAAATTCATTGTTAGGTCTTCTGTTGGGATGTTACGTGGTCGGCGACAACAGGTAAAATGATCATTAATTTTGTATTGTGGCCCCGATTTTGGAAGACGTGACCGACATAATTCGAGAACTGTAACAGCATTTATAAAATGATTTATGTTATTGTCAGTAAAATAAATTGTCCATTAACATAAATCCAAATAATATTTTTGATTCTTTCTTTATGCTTCGTCACCTTCCATTAACCGTGGCTATTACATGTTGCCGATATAAATTCTTTAAAATACAACCAGAAAAATTTGATGTGAACCAAGACATTTCCACAAAGATGAAATACTATGGAGACAGATGGAGTACATCCGTAAGAGAATTAAAGTAAACTACATAACCCAGTTAGCAGGTTCAGATGATAGAGGCAATGGGCACATAGCGCGAGGTATTGATAGATAATGAGCTATCAATACCTCGCGCTATGTGCCCAATCAATAGGATAAAGAGGTTCTCGAGGGGATTTCTCATAATAAAACAAAAAAAGCGTAGACTAACACCCAACCAAGAGAATCTGGTTAATCTGGGGGTAGGCAATGACATAATTTACTACAGTTATGATGATGATCCCGAGCGGAGAAAACCTTTATACTTGTATAAGTATTATACAATAAAATCCTAGAGTTTTTACTTATTTGATAAGATTGCGTGTAGTAAATTAATCCAGTGATATTGTATCCCGCACAATACCAACAAAACGTAAAATATTTCGTATTCATTATTTATAATGAATACGAAATATTTTATTTTTTTCATTATTTATAATGAATACAATACAAATATTTCACATGTGTCAATTATGAAACCGATGCAAATAGAATGATATGCTGTATATATAAAGGTAGATACGCCATCCAAGCCTCAAAAACGAACCGCCGAAGAGAGTACAGTTTGTACTCTTTTGTTTAGTTAAATGTGTTCGAAATATGTGTATGTATGATGTCCCTGCATTCGGAACACTTTTTACGATTGTTTTGTGAGCATATCACGAATCCATACTATTTTACATCATTATGCAAATACTATATATTGAAAAGCAAGTACATTTTATGTCCAGCAAGTATTTTTAATGAGCCGAACAAAACATACCCGTTACACGAATAAACTTTCTCATTAAAACATGAATGCTATAAAACGAATAAGGCGAAAAACAGATGCATTCGTCATTGATCAAATATAAGGTGACTTCGACTTGATTGGCTTTTAGAACATCAAGTCTTAAAGTGGGTTACAATATGAGACAATGTAATCAATAATCTCATTACAAATAGCTAACCATTCGGAGTTCGATTGAGAAATGATTTTATTTATGAGTGCAACCTTTTTGGATCCATCGCTCGCTATCGGCATACGTAAGAATGTGGCGTGAGTGAAACACATGGGCCCAGTGTTGTATCTATTATCTGACGATATTAAAATAATTTATTCGACTGTACGTGTTTTTTTTGTTCTTAATCACTTGGAGCTTATGATCATACAGATAAACAATTAGGTTCAGATAGTTTTTGGTTTAGATCCTAAGCGTGTCTAGTAATTGGATTATATTTAACCTTTAACCTAAAACGGCTAACAAATCCTGCCGTTTCGAGCAAATTAATATTGTATCTGATTTGAAGAAAATACACTCAGGTAGGAGATACATCATTTGGGAGAGCGTTGTATAACAGTGAACCGCCATAGGGTGCAGAGAGAGAGAGATACGTATTCAATAAAAGATTTATGGAATTAATGGGAATTTATTTAAAAATTTTAGTCTTTACATTTCATTCACCTATACTAAACATTTCTATATCTTATAGTTTTTATTTTATATTAATCGCAGAAACCCTTTATAAGGCTATCTGCGATTCGGTGACGGGGACGCGCACGATGGGTTCCATTTCATTATTTTCTAAGCGTGGTGTCACAGGGAATGGCATACAGACATTCGGATTTGTGGTAAATATTTAATTTATATTTATTGTATTATATTATATTAATGTAGGAACACAAGGTAGACAGATAATTAAAATTTTGTTTATAGCACATATATAATTATGTATTTTTTTTTCAAATTATATCCTTTTTTGGTGTGAAATTCCGACGATATCAAATAAAACTATATTGTACATAAATTTTGTTACAACAACTGTCATGATTTTCGTAAACTTTTAATACCAGGTTAAAACGAACAGTTTAACCAGTTTGTATTAAAAACTGATCGAAAGAGTCAATTTTGATGGAACATCACTGACCTAAATGGATGACCGATCTATGAGGAGAAAGTGACGTATGGTTACAGCAGCCGTTGTGTAACCCATGGCTTCTCGATGACGTAAGCGTGCTTCGTCGAACGTGGTAATTAGATTGGAATTTTTGAATTTGCATGTGAACGATTCCATTTATATGTTATGCAAGTAGTATTTTCTACTAATATCCCAAAATATATTAATTTTTTATTTTATATATATTAATTTCTTTTCAAAACCTTATAGCGGTTCACAAAATACATACACTAACAAAGTTTGAATTGTATAGTGCTAATAGTTTCAGAGAAAATAGGGTGTGACATACGGACGGACAAACAGACAGACAGATATAAATAAATAAATATCCATTGACATGCACACAGCGCCATCTAGCCCCAAGTTAAGCCTGAATGAAGCCTGTATTATGAGTGCTAAACAACAATTAAGCTTACTTATATAAATTTTTTGTTTGTAAATACATACATAGAAAACACCCAGACCATTACAAACAGACATGTTCATGCACACAAATGCTTGTACTGCCCGGGGATCGAACCAGGAACCCTTGGTGTTGCAGTACGTCTCGACGACCAATATCGTCAAAGATATGACGAATCTATAGACGTTCGTGTTTTGCCATTTGGCTACGGAACCTTAAAAATGCAGTAATAAGACGCAACTGTCAAAACACTGCTTACTAATGCATAGAAACAATCAAATGAACTGTTTGATGGTTAAATAATAATAATTGAAGTTAACCTGGGAGCCATAAGTGCCAAAATTTTTCAAACCATAAATATTGTTTGATTTAACTAGATGTACCTTGTTAAATGTTGAGAAGGAAATCTAGGAAATGTTGAACAACTTCGATGTTTCGAAGGCAGCACACCTAAGTCAATGTAAGTTGTGAGAGTTCATACATCAAAGCGGCTGCGATGGCTGAAACAGGCTTGTGTATATTATGTTAGACCTGTTTCACTGGAACGCCATAATCGTAGAAATAAATATTATGTTTTCAACTGTATTACGGTATACCTCTTTAATGGTCTAAGCTTCTTAGACTTTTGAATTCTGGAAACTTAATTTTAGACGATATTATTCATTAACATGTGACTTTTGTGTCTCTCGACCGTGTACTTTTTATCTGATGGTAACTTCTAATTTTTTTATGTTCAATTTTTAAATAGGTTTTTCAAACAGTCCATTCCTGCCACTGCTAGACTTATGGCTACATCCGCAATGGTGAAGTTTTGCCATGATTGGCAGGCGAGTACAAGATAAGTCTATGGTTGGGTGCCTATAAATGGCTACATTGAATGAGATAGCGCTACTACCCGTGCTTCTGAATGTTTTCCCCCTAAGCCGACATTAACGGCACTCGCGGGAAGATTAGGACTGTAAATGTATTCTACTCAGCTGTATTTCATCATCAATCAGCCCACCATCATCCACTGCTGAACATATGCCTCCCACAATGAGAGCCATCCATCCCAGTCCTGAACAGCCTGCATTCATCCTCCACCAGCCACCCTCTTCAAATATTCGGTCCAGCGAGCCGCTAGCCTAAGCGAGGCCGCTACTGCATCACGTTTCGGCTCCAACAACCATTTGACCGGCCCACATTACCAGCAGTATTCATTTTCCATCAGGTGATCTGTCAGCTCATTTTCCCCTTATCACTAAAAAAAAACTTGTTTCGGCGGTAATATCTTCGTTACAGGAAGTATGCACTACTTGAAAACCCTACCTTCAAGGATTGCGGGATCGACGACTTAAAAATATGACACAGTTTCCCATAAGATGGCCAGGGCAAGCAGACCCTTCTGTCTTTACACTAACTTACGAAGTGAAGGTGGATGCTCTAGTAAGGCGGAAACTCTAAAAAACCAACAGACTCCTCGTGAGACAGAATCCTCAGTAAATACCGTCTGTACTGCCACACGCCACAGTTGTGTCAATATTGTCCTGCCGACTCGATATGGCTTCTGCGGTAACCCTAAACTTGGTGTTACAAAACCTTGTGGGGTGGCATGTGTCGCTTTACAACGGAACTAAATGGCGCAGGATATATCGTGGACTACCTAGCTTACTTTTATTTAAGCGTTTATTATTAACGATAGATATTGCGATATTTAAGAATGGACCAATGATTTTGGCTTTGATTCCTGGGAAGTACAACCATTTGTGTGAATAATCTGTATATATTAACAAAAGGAATATAATTGAAGAATCTGTATTTTTGTTTCGTATTTATATATTTATAGAAATAAATGCATATGTAGACATAAAATTACAAATATTTTTCGGGGGGCAGAAACCGAACTCACGATTCCTGCTACATAAGACCGGCCAATAACCCTACTATATTGCCATATCGCCTCTGTCAAAATAAAAGAAATTAAAACAATGCATTAAACGTAAACATTTTGCTTATTTCATTTTGTGAATTCTTCGAGCAGCCCTTTACCAACAGGAAATTAAGGAAAAGCACACAAAATGTGTGTTTACAAAAACGTTTTTACTCTTGGGTATTTATATTAGAAATACATAATGACCAGTCTAAATGCGAGTACACTCTTATCATAAAGGGTATAAATATTGGCATACTATACTCGCATGCTTCTTCTTATTCAATTAAACAGTAAGAAAAATGATTCCATTTACGAAGATTTAAATTATCGTACATCATTTTACAAATTTATTTGTGATAGCTTATTTGAATGTGCGCTTAGTTTTTCTTATTATTTAGTATTGCTGGACTTAATAGATTCCCTAACTCAATCGTTATCATCACAGTCTTATATATTCACTGCTGAATGAGGGCCTCTCCTAATGTCCCTAGCAGTCGACATCAGTCTGCTACCTGCCACCTTGACCAGGTAGACGCTCCATTTTCTATCATAACTTATGTTGTGTTAATAATTCAGATGACATATACACGTGAGTATAAGATAATAGAGTTAAGGTTCAGTAAAATATATATAAATTTTAGTTTCAGGGTAGGATGTAATAATATATTTTTTGTTTGTTCTTTTTACAGCAACTTAAACAGTTTGATTACCAGATGACTAGTGACACGCCTGCCCGTGACAGATGCAATGTTGAAGTGACAAATAAAAGTTTTTCTGTAACGTCAAATGACGACATACAAGACGACATTATTTGGTGTAGCGGTTGAGACGTCGACTACTACACCAAGGGTTCCGGGTTCGATCCCCGGGCAGTTCAAATATTTGTGTGCATGATCATGTTTGTTTGTAATGGTCCGGGTGTTTTCTATGTACAATATGTATGTGTTTACAAAAAAAAATTATATAAGTATGTTTATGCGTTGTTTAGTACCCATAATACAGGTTTCACGTTTAACTTACATCTAATCCGTAACTTCACAACTTACTATCGACGTTCCCATGTAGTCAATATAATGAATGCGAATGTTCAATTTTCTCCTTATTTTTGAATCGTCTATTCGCTTTTATATATCAGTTCAGCGCTACCCACAATCTTCCCATCAATGTCGTTACAATAAACGTTTATATAGAGGTCAGTTTCGAATCTTAATGATACCTTAATCTCTTGGGCTTGTAATCTACACGTCGCGTCGGGTCCAGCGAAGCTTGTAATTTTGGTAGGCGTGTTTCAGATTTTTTCCGGGTGAAATACAATCCGATCAATATTCAGAGGTCAAAGATAAGATTTTGGGGCGGACTTATCCGGGGCATCTGTAGTGCTTGTTGACCCGATGGAATTCGTGTGTCCGTTATGACCACAGAGCTTTGGCTGACTGCTGCAGGGCATGACGGTAAACTGGAATAACTGTGTTGTTACATAAAATAATTTTTCAGCGAATAGGTATGTTCAGTTGTAGCTCTTATACTCACATATATCTACTAGTATTTATTATCTTACAACTGTATGTTATACTTTGGATCATAAAATATCTACACATCTAATTTAATACTACATATTATTGATTAATAATATTAATGCATCTGTCCTGATAATACCTGACAAATCTCATATTCATACATATAAGATTCATCAAGGTTTAATAGTATATGTATTCTTAAAATTTCTGGAACAACATCAATACAATTATGTGGATTATCAGTATTTGTAGATAATTATACGTTGCAGCTCGATACATTTTAATGACTGCCTTACAAGTCGAATTTGCATATCTTATGGAAACATCATGTAAGATCGAAAGGCTTAATCCTTCTATCATAGTTATAAGTACTTGTGTTGCTTTGATGTATGGTGAGTGATGCAGTGATGATAATGTAACTTGACGACCATTTGGTGTTGCGGTGAGAGGTCGCCGCAACACTAAGGTTCCGGGTTCGATCCCGGGCAGTACAAACATTTTGTGCATGAACATGTCTGTTTGTAATGGTCTTGTTTTCTATGTATAAATAATGTATTTACAAAAAAAAAATGATACATGTATGTTTATCCGTTGTTTAGTACCCATAATACAGGCTTACGCTTAACTTGGGGCTAGATGGCACTGTGTGATTGTCAGTAGATATTTATTATTTATTTATTAATGTGATCACTTTATTTACTATGGGTGATAATTGCATCTTACCGCCAGATTGTCTGCTTCTTGTATTTTGTTTTTAATAAAAAAACTTTAGTCCATATCATGTCATGAATACTTTAGGATGTCAGTTTGAGTTAATGTGCTTCAATATTTTCCCCCTCAATTCCTACTTAAGCTATTCGGATTGTAATCACCTTGCCAATGTTGCGCCGACAGCGTTGCATTCTCGTTAACCACCACTTATGAGCCATTACGCTTCGGTGATTACATGACGCTAACTACTTAAGGCTGAGTAGGCAAACATTGGCCGGGATAAAATATAATGATCACGCGAGCACCCTACTTAAAATAAATGACATGTTCTCGTGGACACAAGTTGTAAAAATTGTCGACGTAAAAACAATGGTTTTTGTAATTTCCAATCCGGGATCCTTTGGATGGTGCATTAACTTTTTGTATGCAATAACCGAGACTGCCGCGGGCGCAGTCGGCTACTTGTGATCAGTAGCTTCACAAGTTGTACTTGTTTTGAAGTACAGCTTTTATGATAGTAGTTACTAGCATATATTCAAATTTAGTTTTAGGTTAAAAGTAAAATAAGTTTATTGCAGGTTTTAGATTGAAATTAGATTCTAAGCATATTTGAAAGCTATGTTGATCGATTTGCGCACATCATAATGTTGCCACCTACTAAGTCATACAATATGTATTAAGTTTTGTCTAAATTAAATAAATATTGTATGACTAGGTGGTAGCCTCAGCACTGAGTCGCCTAGGTAAGTACCGCCGCAGTGCCACTGTAGCTAGTTAACTTACTGGGTACAAAAGACTATCATATGTTGTCTCGGATATCGGGCGCAGCGCGGCATTGATGGAGAATAATAACTACTGAATCGATAGAAAATAGTATCAGTTGTAGGTCCCATTCAATGTTTAGGCGTATCACTTACCATCAGGTGGACTTCCCTGCATACTTTTTGTTTATTTACCATCATATTATTTTCCTAACCGAAAACTTACTAAGATCATACGACCAGTGATACTATGCTGTTGCAGGATGGCCTGTGCCCTGCAGTAGCTAGGTACAGGCTGAAGATGAAACTAGCTACACAGTTATTCCATGATCAGACTATAATGACGAGTAAATAGGTAACAACAATATAGAAATATCACTCAGCTCGGTAAAAAGTATGAACTTCAACGTTTATAAGTTTATATCAGTAAGTATTTCAATTAATTATTTTCTGGGATAGTTTAAAGATGAAGAAAGAAATGATATATTAATTTAAAGTAGCCATACTGCAAGTAATGATATGCTATATTAGTATGATTTATTTCCTAAACCAAGTCTTTGTATTCTAAAAAGGACACTATATGACTAGTAGCGCCTATACACACAGAACATACACAAAGAGACTTTGTCTGCACTTTTCTAAATAAATATCCAGGGTGATAAACGTGCCAGTAAGTAACCGTATGTCCAAACAGGTTAACGGGGACGTTGAGGCCCGGCTACATTAGGCCTGCTGCAAGCACGCGTGTAACGGCTTCGCTTGATTGTTTGCTAGTGCCCGCCAATGCGTGGCCGCACCCGTTTTGGTTATAGGGTTGTCTAAACAACATAATTGTACAGATATAACAAGTAAAGACGGTAATCAGTCCAAATCTCTTCCAAATAAGCTGT
>PQWD01007845.1:0-65580 GCA_019425675.1 Leucinodes orbonalis | reverse complement strand
GGGATATGAGTATAAGGGGACTAGTAGCGCCTATACACACAGAAATAACAAAGAACTTTGTCTGCACTTCTAAAATTAAATAAATATCTGCAGGGTGATTAAACGTTGCTCAGTAAGTAACCGTATGTCCAAACAGGTTAACGGGGGACGTTGAGGCCCGGCTACATTAGGCCTGCATGCAAGCTGACGCGTGTAACGGCTTCGCCTGATTGTTTGCTAGTGCCCGCCAATGCGTGGCCGCACCCGTTTTAGGGTTATTAGGGTTGTCTAAACAACATAATTGTACAGATATACAAGTAAAGACGGTAACAGTCCAAATCTCTTCCAAATAAGCTGTAGTGTTACCGATACTAATTATTTTAAAGAAATGGAAATGGCGAGTTGCGCTCACATACTGAATCGGACGATTATAGCTGTGCCTCATCAAGTCATAACGCACCAATAAAATATAGATATGGTAAAACAAAGTTATACTTAGGATTTCATTAAAAAACCGTATTTGTTTTTTTTCCATTTTCTTTTTCTAAATTCCCTCACAATAGAACCTGACCTGGCCAGTTGACTAAAAACTTGTTATTAAATTCTTGTTAGTTGGCAACCCTACAGGTTGCAGGCCAACGTTCTATTACCGCACCCTCCCAAAACACGCGAGCGAGCAATTTCGGCCCTATTACCGGTGTTAATTCAGTTTCAGAATGTCTTTTCGGGTACTCTGCGTTCGAAATTGAAGTGCATGGCAGTGAAATACTGATATCTCCTATGCAGTGAAGGTTGATGATTTGATGAACTAATATATGGTTTTCGTATATTTCACACATTATCCAGGACAAAGTGGGATTGGGGTTTTGGACGATTGTTTGTACTATCTTTAATGGCCGGCAACGTATTTCTATGACCGCCAGTTCTGCAAGTGTGCACGGTTTGGTTTATAATAAGCAATAGTGTGACTGGATGAGGAAAGCGGCCAGCAGTGGACGGCGATAGGTTGAAGAGAGAAGCTATAGTGTAACCCCTTATTATAAAAAAACGAAACAGGCGAATTGTGCTGAAATACTGGAAGCTCCGTTTACTTATGGGATGGATTACTTATAGGCGACCTTATTATGATACTTGAATTATCTTTATTATTATTCCAGTAATAAGTTCCTAGGATCATGACGTCCCTACATGAAAACTGACACCTCGCATATACCTACCTTAAAATGCAAAATCATGTCGTAATGGTAACTAAATCTTTATTATGTAATGAAATAAAGGCATCAATCTTATTTATATAATATTTCACAAAACGAAACAGTCACTTACTCAAATCTCGAGATCTCGATATTATAAATAGAATCCTTCATGATTTTTTCTGGTAATTAGAAATAAGCACATTTTCTAACCTTTTGTTAAATTGGATATCGAAGTTTTGTGATGTTTGTTTTTATGAGGTCATTGAAGCCTGTATCTTAATTGAATAATAAACCTACTTAGGAATATATTATTGTCTTTAGTATTATTACAATAAGTAGTACACTGTACGATAATATGTAAGTCGAAGAACTTCGTGTCAAGCAATAATAGCAACCGTAGGTATTCAAAATAGAAAAGTACAGTAGGCGCCGCATTTACCAATAGCAGCTCAAGAATTTGAGCCAGGGTTTCCCACAAACTCACCGAGATGGAAAGAGAGGGCGATAGTGATCTCGTATCTCGAGTGGTATGCACAATGTGACCACAAAATCAGTTGAAGATAATTCTTAGGTTATATGTTACATAATAAATAATAATAATAAATTTTATTTACGAAATTATGTTTTCATTTTATATTTTTTCAATGCTAGTTGTGTAGTTTTAATTGTAAAATGCAATCTGCATACATAATTTTTAGCATTCAGCAAGTAGCGACTTCATTAAATAATCTTATGTGATTAAGTCACTATTACACCTGTCATCCTCTTATCGCGATAACTCTTTCTGTTCCAATCAATTGATGATTACAGATTTTAATTAACACCTTCTGGTGAGATTTTGTGTAAGTATTTCGAAACATTATTAAATATTTTAATTTTGTTAAAATGTTCTAAATGAAGCTTTTAGTTAGTAGTTCCAAAATAATTATTAGATCAATGCACTGATCGAAATCTGCAAACAATAATAAATAAATAAAATGTTCATTCAAATTTATCGTCTAACTGAAAGCGTTTATGAATCATTTGCGCAATTGATCATTTTTCAAACACCATGCGATAACATTTGCATTATATAATTTACGAAAAATTTGAATAATTGGTCACATTACCTATGCAGGCACGCGGTGCGCCCGCGCAAGTCAGCGTGGCAGCCTTGTTCAAGGCAGTATTCCCGTCAGCTGATCGGCACAACGAAACTACCGTTAATAAGGACAGATTTCTTCCGCTCAAGCAATAAATTATAATAGTGTTCCGTTCCATAATAGGGAACATGCAAATGTAATATAAATGAATATTTTGGTATTAAAATGTTAAAATAACATAAAAGAAGGGACACCGCAAGGTTTATATTTTAATTTACGCTGTTTTTTTTAAATAATTAAGAATATAAATTACTTGAAACGGAACGCAAATTTAAACACCAATCACTGTCATTTACGTCATCTATGTATGACATATTATTTTGACGTTAAAGGTTTAGTAAAAAGTGACCTTTAAAACGACAAAATCGGCATTTTTCAGATAAAAATCAAGTTTAGGACTGTTAAAGTAGACTCCAGGAAACTACCAAAGTTATTGTTGACATGGTTGTAATTTATTTTTGTGGGAAGTGAATTTTACAAACCGCAATAAGCCTGATGCGAAATATGGACTTTTTACGGTACTTTATTGAAATATCAAAGCATAATGTCTACTGATAATCAAGAAATGATTGTTTTTCATCACTAAAATTCCAAATGAAAGTTGTGAGCAAAAAGAAAAGGTTATATTTTAACTCATCACAGTGTGTGCAGAAACTGCTTGGAAAATGCTGCCATGAGGAATCCCACATGGAATTGCCCTGTGCAGTCCTCATCCACTTACACAACACTCTAAAGATGAACCAGGAACAAAGAAGAAATAATAATAATTTATTTTGTTTTAAAAAATCATTATTTTATTTATATCATAGTTGTGTAAGTTTGTATGTTTTTGTGACTGTAATATAATAAATCAATATTAAACTTGGTGTAATTTCAATGCTTACAAGATATTTTTTTTATTATTGCTGATTCAGGTGTCAAAGGCATTATTCTGTTTTAGCATTAAAAAAATATGGGGTATGAGCATCTCTATTCACAGAGTTTTTTTAACATGATTTCTTATCTTTACAATAAAAAGTTATAGACAACTTTGTTATTGTATTTGTGTTTGATAGGTAAATATGTTTGTTTTTCATACAAGCAGATGAAGAATAACAAGTATATTCTAACATCATAGTCGTCTTCACCGCATCGAAAAATAGTTTGAGGAATTATTCATTCGTCTTCACAGCTCGAAATCTCTTTTTTCCCGGTTTTTTGTCAGTCAAAAACAATATGATTGTTATTAGATGAACACATTGGCACAAAACACGTTGGCACAAAGTATGGTCAACGCGGCTTTTATCCGGAGTATCAATTAATTAAATCCATACATTATTAGTCATTTAAAATTCTTATAAATTAGGTCTCGACAGGCGAGAACAAATTCCAAAAGTATGAAAGTCCTTGAAGAAAAGGAGGAACTTCACATATCTGACGTCAAACGTGACGCCAGCCCGTTTTGGCGCGAAATTTGAAATTGACGATTTCAAACCGCATTTTTATGCAGAAAATGACAGTTTTTTTATTTTTAAATATACTTGTGGTCTATTCCAAATGTAGTTCTTTAAAATAAACACAAAAATAAAATTTGTGCATCTTCCCTATTCAATACATCAATTCTTTACTCTGCTGATCGGCATAAAAATACTGATATTACTTCCTTTGGGTTCCATTTTTTGCATCTTCCAGTCATTTCTACCGCTAAACATTCTGTTCAGGTATTTTTCGGCCTAAGGGGTATCTCTAAAGTCATGCTCATGATAACAAAAAACGCGTGGATAAATAAAGTACCTATATCTTACATGTGGTAAGTTATCCTGTTATTTGAATTGTTAGGTTTACAACATACCTAATGAAAAAGCCGGCAACGTATTTCTATAACCTGATTCTGATCTAATTTCTAAAACCTATAGCAAATGTTCATGGATTTCGCCTATTTCAGGGATCTCTTAGGTGAATTTACCTTCAAATACCTAAAATAATATGTATAAATGATGTGTATATGTATAAATGATATAAATTGATGTTTAATAACCCCATTTAATAGATTCTTAGGATTTCATGACTTATCATTCGGAATTATTAAATTCCGAATGGTAAGTCATGGATTGACTGAATGGCATGGATGAATTAGTATTATATTTTTTACCTTACATTATTCTAATTAAGACACATAGATTGAATTACCGAGATAATGACACAAATTGCTATGAAATATCATAGTTTATTTTATTTATAGGTAAAAAGTATTATTTAGGTCAAGAGCGTGATATCTACTTTAAATTTCAATATCTTTCTAGATGAGTTCCGAGTATCGAATGTTCTGTTTATTATTTAACACGTGAGGTCTAAAACAAATACGAGACTGTTGTTTCGGCCAAATTAGCTATTTATTTCCAAGACAACTTATAAATAATACTGATGTGATTGTTAAAATTCTCAATAATATGACTCATCCATTGCTGAACATAAATAGGTATACCCATTTTGCTCCTGCTACGATACTATCACAAATTATTATAACGGCCACGTTATAGTATTTTGTGATTGTATGCCTGAAAGATAGCCTGATGATAGGTGTTCATGATTAATATAACCCTGAATGATTAGTGGCCAGAAATATTATCTCGAACACTACGTAAAGTCATACAGTTCAAATATCATGATGATAGTTATAAACACCCTTCAGTTTGTGTTAATTGGAAAGAAAAATATGCCTTGCGGTGAGTCGTAATAGGCGCTTGTTAATATTGTTATTGTAAAAAGCATAAACGGATGCTTGATCAACTACGTGATAACTGTCTGTGTTTTTACCGTCTTATGCTGGTAGATTCTAAAGATTTAGCACAATTCCGCTATGATTCCAATCTCCAACGGTGACAGAGCTTGATTAATCAACCATCTTGATGAGTTTTAATTATAAATAAGTTTATGAAGTCTTAGTACGAGGAAGATTTGATCACAGATAGGGCATGCCATTCTTTGTAGCCTCAAAGTTTAGAATTATGAAGAAATTTCATTAAACTTCTAATACAAAAAAATCCGAGTCGGCCGCTTTGATCGAAGTGGGTACAATTCGTTATTAAAGCTTCCGAAGAACCTAAACTGACAATGATGAATGGGCAATAATGGCCTATCTATATTGAAATATCGGTCGTGATAATGCCTTTGGCTTGTCGATTGAGTTTTAGTGTAATCTATATTCGTATGAGTGTTTAGTAATAACAGTGGCTCCAACTCGGCGCACAGATTGAACTGCCAGTCAGAATATAAAACTTCACAACGGTTTGATAGGTAGCTTCATTATAGTAAATATAATCACAGATAAAATAATATAAGTCCATGTCCATTTTGTTATAATTGTAATGCCTACTCGGCAGACATACGGCTACAAAGCTGAGACAGGGCCCATTTGACCACAAAAAATATTTTATTATCTTGTTTATTAAGTATTTAATGATTTGCTTTTTCTTCTTTTCACATTGTTTTTTTTTAATTTTTTTTTATCTAGTATAGTTTTGTACTGTTTTAATCTTGTAATGATAATTTTGTGGTCAAATAAATGTATTTTCTTTCTTTCTTTCGTCCGCGTTGAATAGTTACTTTGAGCTAACTAACCCGCTACTTTGTTTACATAGCTGAGCTAAAACTGCAATATCTCCTAAGCTATTCATTTTAATCGAATGATGTAAAGTTCAATTTAGTTTAAAATCAAATACTCATTATGAATATCGTATTATTTGGATAAGAATCAATATCATGTTTATGAAAATACCTTGGCAATTATTGCATAATTTTAGAACAATATTGGTAAGCAAAAAAGGTTACTATAACCTTTTTTGCTCACCTAAAAAGCTAGACAAATGCAGTGGTGGACTTTTCTTTAGAACGTTTAAAGGGGAACAATACTGTTATACAGAATTTTTGAGAAACTTTTACTTTAAGACTAACTTTTTTAGATATAAGCTATAGCCTTCCCTGTTCGATAAGCTATGGAACACTGAAAGATTTTTTCAAATCGAACCAGAAGTTGAAGAGATTAATGCGTTCAAACAAACAAATAAACTCTTGAGTTTTATAATCGTTAGTATAGATACCGGAAGAATCGGAATCAGAATGTGTTGAACAAAATGGGGAAGACCTCTGCAGTCAGATAATGCAAAAATGTCAAGGTATGATAATATAAGACAATGTGTACTTTTTAAGCTACAGTATTTTACCCAAACCCTTGTATTATTATAACTAGTTACTAAAATCTACATTTACCGGGCAGAATAGCATACTACCTTAAAAGTACAGAAGTCATCTAATGACACAGAAACTCCTGTTCCTTTACTATATTTGCGGTTACTACCATAAAATCATCGTGTAAGTTCGGCGAGAACAGCATACTGGTAGTACTACAATTCATGAATTTGTTAAGTATTAGAAAAACGAGGGCTACTAGAAAACGTATGCAAACTTTCCAAATCTATTTTAATATACCATTTTTAGTTTAAAATACATGTCAGTCTATGCAATGAAAATATGGTAATCCAAGAAGGCGAGACCTCTTGTAACCTGATGCATCGGTTAATGAGGACGTGACTCCGGCTGCATCCGGCCTTCTTTATGCCAAGAAACACTATAATGCAGTAACCTAAATAGCCAACGTACACTAAACATGTTTTTCAAAGTTAAATATATCCAACACCTGGATTACATCTCATGTTAGACTCCACATGTAAATTTTGTAACAAATACCAGCAAAACCTATGGATTTCGAATCATATATATCAGATTATATGATTATACTTAGTATATTGGAATATCAATACTAAACCTTACGCTTCGGCACGATAAAAATGGACTCAGTGTTGCCACCTTAGTCCTTTTGCGGCTAGATTTAGCACTTTTTACTGTAAACTCCTTTTTAACTATTTAGGTAGAAAAGGGCCATCTATCCCTTTGTCATGGGCTTGAAAGTATAACCAAACTGTGTAGTTTTCGGCATGTTAAACTACTTTCCGCTCTATACCTATTTATTTTATTTATTTTTGTATAGAAAATCTTTAGTTGGTTAGCTCCAATAAGCTTCAATCTCACTGATCGGACTAACTTAACAAATTATGGGACAGTTAATACTTGTAAACATCGTTAGAATAAAACACTCTTTGTGTCTCAAATACTATCCACTAATTTTTTAACTAGATTGTATTTCGCTCAGTTAACATTCCTATATAAAACCAAGAAGATATAAATGTATTTGTGAAAACAAAAAAAATGCAACGAAAAGAGTGAAGAACATAAATTATGCAAAAATAAAAGAAGAATATGGAAAAAAAGTAATCTCAAGGAGCTGCAAGAACGACTGAGTATATAACAATTGAAAACGAACGTTTAGGGATGTGTAACTGTGATATGAAACTAAGAACTAAATTAGTTAACTATGATTTTTAACCTTTTACTTTACTATAGGATATATATTAATATTTGTGCAATTACAGAAATTTAATTATTATGTCTTGGACTAGTGTATATAGAATTATTAAGTGTGTTTGTCACAAACGACAGCTGCCACTTTACAATTAGTTTAACTTAATTGAAAAGATAATTCTAAATATATGAATTTGACACATTGAGATGAATATAATGAATGTTTTGTGTTTTAAAAGTATCAAAGCAGTAAAGGTAAACCTCCAGCATTTAAACAATAAGCTATGCGGGCCTGTTGTTTGTGATAAGGCTTTTTAAATGCGCAATGTCTGGCAGCGTTACTTAACGTTATTTGTTGATTTACATTTTTAAAACACATTTTGCGCAGTTCTCGTAAATCTTAAACTAACTAAACATTCTCATCATGTTTTAGTACTTTTAAAGCATGCAAATAGCTATGAATAAAAAGTCGGCTGGTTATCTACGATAAGACAGCAGGATAATACTCTAGCAGAAAAATCACGATTATATAACATGGATTTAGTAGGTCCATGTGTTAAGGGAAAAATAAGTACTATTTCTTAAGCAAAGACCTAATGCCTGAAGGCAACAATTGAAGAAAAAAATTTGATGGAACTAAAAAATATAACTCTATACTTACTAAATGTTACTTATTTTTTTACTTATGAAGATACTGGAACCGAATACTATAATTTGACTCAATCTGTGAAAATTATAATAATTATAATTACATAGGTATGGCATCCGATACCACAGTTAATATTTTATTAAAAATGAGTTTAGACACATCAATTGTGCACCTGGTCATAATGCCAACCGGGCTTAATTCGAGACATAACCGCTTAGTTCTCTCTTGGGTGTCTTAAAATGCTATTAACGGTAAGCATCTCTAAAAGGATCATTAAGGTACTCTCGTACCGAGGGCTCTCCTTACTATAACGTTAACTTTTTGCCTAAATATTCATGTTATTTTGATATACCTTATGAAATAACTATCTACTACGCACCCGCTTAACTTGAGATATATCGAGTAAAATTTTATAAGTATGTGTTTACCTTAATACTAAGTAGAAGCTGCTTTCAGGATCATTGTTGTCAATAAAACCGGAGGTCACTAGTACGGTGGTAATCATGAAAGGGTCATTAAAGAGATCGTATTGACTTCTAGGCAACCGTTGCTATTAAGGGTGCCATTAAATGAGCAAATTGGGTATATTTACAAATTTATAGCATTTTTATTCCAGTGAAATAACAACAGTATGACCTCGCTCCAACACAAGGTTAATGCGACATCGACTGTCTACTCCACAGTCAGAAATGGGTTGTCAGCACGAAACAGAGTGCTTCTAAATATATAACGGTGCCTACGACAATTGTACCCCTAGTGTTTTTCCAATTTGGAAAGGAACATTCACAGACAACCTTGAGTAATTCAATGACATTTTCTAGGTCTTCAAGTTAATAAGGTTTTTAGGCACGTTTTGGTATTGATTAACTAAACGTAAACGTAACTGGTTATATAATACAGGTAATATAGTATTAAGTTAAGGTTAGGTGTGATTAACGATCGATGGCCGTTGAAGCAGACGAATTCTCGAGTGTTGGCCAAGAGAAGGAACGTGCGCTATGGTGGAGTGCCCAGAAAAAGCTTATTCACTCGTTTTTTGAATGCCACAGGGTTGTATGTGGCCGGAAACAGACGCAGGCAGATTATTCCACAGATTTCCCAATACAGGAGATGGGGCAAGCCGCGTTTAAAGTGCGACAAATGTAAGCTCAACGAGCATACACTGGCTGCCAGTTTACGCTCTGTGAGAAGAGCCAAGACGCACGAATATTAGAAGACATTACCGTTTTTTCAAAAATGCCATCCTGTGCAATTGTAACATGCAATCATCGCAATGAATCAGTAAATTTACCAAGAAATATAATAACTTTTCACAGGTAAGAAGCGAAAAGAAATTGCGACACTGGGACTGCCTATAAACTTGGCGGCTTGTCCAGTTTAATTGTATATTCGGATGTCTGTGGATTATTCCATTCATTCGCAGTACGCATATTGAAAGTAGACGTTTAGCGCTTAGTCCGAATACCTACGTGTGACTTCAACTACAAACGGATGAAATTTTGTAGTACCCCTTGATGACCTACGGTGAAAGGAAGAGGATGGGATCCGTGCATGGAGCTCGGATAAACACACAAAAGTAGAGCCTGTAAAAAACCGACGAACATGTAACTTTAGGGCGGTGGGATCAGCCTTGCAGTCGGGAATTAACGAGTTCCTTATCGCCAATGAGTTTTCTGGCTCTGCAATCGAATGAGTCTAATGTCGCAAGATTAATGAATCCAATAAACCTTTCACCTATTACCTAACTCATCAAAGCCTTGTTCGTTGTTTATCAGGATTCACCATGAGCTGAGATGTGGTTGACTTGGGCATGAAAATGGTATGGTTCCATTTCCAATACTTTGCATTATTTTCGAATGCCAAACAAAATATAAAACCTATACAAAATTTTCGCTCACTACAATATAGAACTTCTTACTGATTTTGCATTAGCTTTATAATCAAGTAAGTAAGTAATTCTCAATTAAATCTTTCCCTTATTCGTATATCGACAAGTTAAGCAATACATTCTAGGTGTGCCGGTATGTCACCTTTTAAGTTATTATCAGGTAGTTTGGATGTATATAAAAACTTGCCATCCTTCGTGTATTAATGAAGTGAGCGTTGCTTCGCAATCGAGTTCTATTGGCACTACCCAATAATTATTTTCTACTTGTGTAAATTTCCCGACTTTATTAGCTACAAAATATGGTTGCTGTTTGGTATGCTGCAACATGTGCTAATTACTGGTGGATCCCAAATCTATGGTAAAAATTGCTTTATTTTTCCAAAATAAAAAGTATTGTCTTAAATAAAAGAAGCATTTGTTTCGTCTAAAACAAAAAAGTCCTATCCAAATCCATCCAGCCGTTTTAGAGATTACCTGGAACAAGCAAAAGACAAAAAAAAAAAATGATATTTTGGCTTTTGTACTGTATAATATATTTATTCATAGGCATGAAAAATAAAATTGTTATTTTAGTATTACAAACAGACACACCAAATTTTTTAAATGTAATTCTGCCAATGCTAAGCTTTAAGAATTTCAACTCTTATTTAGCGCCATCTATCGTAAATGATTTAAACTGGAACTACTTTTATGAAGCACGCGTGCTACCTCATCTTTTTCTGATTTAATAGAGTTTCGTATTTCCGTAAACAAATCATAGAGGGCGTTAAATAAAACATTTTAAGCTTTTAACATTTTTGAAGTTAATTTCGTTAGATACAGAGAAAAATAATTGCGGGCGTTAAACAAAATATTTACTTTGTCACGTTTCACTTAGTTTATTGTTTGTCTAAACCTTAAGCACATTTTTAACTCCACAAGTTTACGTTTAAATTCAATAAAGTGGGGGCGAAAGTTACAAGTTCATGAATTTTTTTGTTGGTTGTATACTAAACTTAGGTCACATACCAAATTTCAGCTTTCTAGCACTCCAGAAAGTAGCCAAACATTTTGATGATTATCATGGTGTCAGTAACGAAATCTGCGTATTTTAGATATGATTAAAGTCTAAAGTATTAGAGCTATTCAATTGAGACTTTGTAATATATTTAAAAGTCCAGTGATGACATCATATTATCCTGAGAATATGAACTGTCTGGTACATCGGAAACCAACTCTATGAGAGTCTAAAAATACGACGAAACACTTCGAGAAAAGGTAGATAGTGCCGCCCTTGCGCTTCGTTTGGCTCGTCTTGGCGGGGGCACAGATGTAGATATTGTAATTACATACTAAATCTGTATTATTGCTTTGTGAAATATACTTGTAAGATAATTCTTGTATTTATTAGCCAATTATTAGTAACCTAAATCAACATAAAATTCTAAACGCCCATACTATTTGTAATAGTATTGAACATTATTTTCGTAGAAAACACAACATAATTACGAGTATAGAATAGGCAGACGTGTTATTGCTTTTTTATAGTTAAGCTTTTTTGTATTACTATTAAGAAACGAGAAAGCTTCAAGCTGACTGTAATGCAAACTTCCAATGTCGTGCCTCAAAAAGTGTTACAAAAATGCAACCCGGTGGCATTTCTTGCAACATTTCAAAGGAGATGAGAAAAATAAGGGCAATTTCCCGCGCCATTGGCACCCGCTCCGAGTCTCGCCTGAAGACTGCGTTCTTGGCCATTTATCACGTCAGGAGAGCGAAAAAATCACGAGTTTACTGACCCGACGCTTTTCCATTTACAGGGTGTTCTCTCTTATCTCATCCGTGTAATGTCTAACCCCATCGTGATATTTCACGGAGTTTCACAAGGTTTTTGTTTCGATGGCAAAGGTAATATTTAAAATCCATACCTTTAGGTTCGAATAGCTATGATTGGTGTACTGGTACTGCAGGACTGGTTTTATCATATCTAGTTTCATAACGTTAAGATTGCAATTGATTGATTAAGATATTATGTTTGATGCAAATTAACAAGTACAATTAATAAGTACTTTGTATCTCTATTTGGTGTTACTTTTACATACTTTTTTTGTTACCCTAATGCAAAATAGCTATTTATATAACACATGTTTCATCACGAATATGATTGTAGGGAGCCATTACTTCTACATGTTGTCATGGCTTCCTACTTAATTTGGAAAACTTAAAAAACTAATTATAAGCAGTGTTTTTTTTATTACTGAATAATAAAAAGAAACAGCCTGTAACCAGCGTATGTGGATGATAAGAAAACCCATGGTTAGCAGTGTAAAAAACATTAAAATGGTCATGATAGTAGATGTTCAACCTCTTAATGTCTCCCACCTCGAACTCTCTCATTTCTCTAGCCATATTGGTTATACTTGTACGAAGTAGGTTAAAAGCCGTAATAGTTGCCTCTTCGGGTTGTCTGGACGCACGCAGGGTATCCAATACGTATATGGAGTGCACTCATGATTGCTACATATGAGATGGATAATAAAACTTATGAAAGTTTCTATTGCACGTACAGATGAAATTATATGTCATACATTGATGCATTTAATATGTTACAGTTACATTTATGTCAATAAACTTGATAAATTTCGTTAATATTTAAAATATTCATAAAATATTGACAGTCTATTAGATATTATTCATGGTTTTCAATATGTAGGTACACTGAAAAAATCATTTACTGCCACCCATACCATTATTATAAATAAATGTATTCATATTCATGATACTCGTATGTAATATCCCTTTTAGTAACTGGTTCAAAATGAATTAAACATTACGCGAGGTACGATATTGAGCCCTTCGTAATAACATAAAACCGACAGGTTACAGCTGGAGCTATCACGGTATCACCACATCAGGTATATAGGAATAAATATGTATTAAAAATTACGTGCAGCGTATACCGAACGTGTTTCATGCACTGCGCATCGGGAAACAAGCTATCAAATTGGAAAGCTCATTTTCAAGTCATTCCAGCTCCATTGAAATTCAGCTGAATGTATTTCAATTTGTGGCTTTAACGGTTGTAAATCATTCGGATAAAGGCACACTTGGTGAGGACAAGCCGGTTTAGTTGCTTTTGGTACAGAACTATAATTCAGCATCGATTGAAATATGTAAGAAATGTCGGAATATGAGTAAACTGACTGAATGAATTTCCTTATACAAAAGATTATGTGACTTTTTTGTGAGGGCAGTTGTACTTGGCCTCAGAATGGATATTCATAGTATATCATCCATTTCGTCTCCTCGACCACAATGTGTCCTATGACACATGCTAGAGTTCACGGTGTGATAGGACCTTAATTTGGTTTATTTAACACGTTCCTTCTTTGGAACCCAAAGGTGGTATCATTAAACATCATGTTAAACGTCTTCTCTAACCTACCTACAAAAAACTGTGGCTCACTGACGTCACAGTTCGGGTGTTGGTTGACAGTCATACAAATTAAGCATCTATCTCAATGGTAAGTCATCGGATTGGTGACAAAAATATCATCTCGTCTCCGTGCTTCAGCGGGCACGTTAAACCATATCTCTAGTCACTTTTTAGGACGATGGTCATTAACTCCATCAAATTATGCTGGGGTAAGGCGTTTAAACTGGTTATTGATGGTTTATGTTTATCACTATCATGATCATTACAGCCTAGGAGGTCCACTGCTGAACAGCGGTCTCCCGTAATGATTTCGCGAGGAGCGATCTCGGTCATTTGACATCCACATGTGACCCGCCACATTTACCAAGTCATCGGTTCATCTGGTGAGGAGTCGACCAACGCTTATTTTCCCGTTACGTGGACAACATTTGGGAAACATTCCGCGCCATAGATAATATAAGGTTTACTCACTTCCTATGTGCCTTGCTCGCTGACACTTCAACTTTCTAATTCTGAGCTACGCTATGGCACTCTAGTTACGGTAGTCCTTATTCCGTATCTAATCGCCTCCGGTATGTACAAGTATATCATGTCTCAAATATTTTAGCAAAATTAACCCAAAAGGTTTGTGGTGTGGATACTGTAAAATTAAGATAATTTCCCCTTAAAAGGATATTTTGAGTGCCATTTTCATAATTAAACAAATAAGGAAAAACAGATATTTTACTGACATTATAAAAGAAAAAGAAATGATAAAAGCTTGAGTCGGTATCAAAAGGAAGGATAACCACAATTTGTATGGAGCTTTCTGGTCATTTAAAAAAGCCTTATTAAATAAAAGATCTAGGGTACAGTATGCATATAAAACATTAATCAGAGTTCTGTTAATTTTCGTTTCAAAATTGTATCTAGAAATGGTGTGTTATTATTGGAGTCACAGATTTTGCTTTTTGATGCAGTGTTAATTGTTTTATTTGAAAAAAGTTTCTAAAACCGGTTTCAAGACGAGTAACTAATTAATTCACACTATTGAATTAAAGTTTTAAAAATACATTAATATAAAGGAAAGTAACAAAGCCAGGTTAACCAAACTGCAACCACATGCAATATTAACTAAACCAAAATCAGGTTATTTTAAAATAGGCCAACTGCGAGTAGGACGTAGGACTCGCCCATCGGAGGTTCCTAAGAGACTAGTGTCCCATACGTCGTGGGTGTCACATTTGTGCGACATACATTGCTCATGTCTGAAACATAGACTCCTATGAACTCTCATAAAAGGGATCAGACTAAGCTTTGCCGGCTCGCTGGCCAAATAAGTTATTTTCATTGCGTAAGAATCCCTTCTCTAGGCAATAAGGGTACACGCATGACAGAGCCTGGCAAGATGCTTATACGAAACGATCTCTTTCTTTCCAACTTAAGATTCAGCACATTATACTAAATGCGATGCGACAGCGGCGCCGGTAAATAATGCGATACGATGTGTAGTCGGGGATTTGGTAAATGACGTAAAAACAGATTTAGTTAGGTGCTTGCTCGTGAGTTTGAGAATATTAATGTTATACTCGTAAGAACTTATCGAAACTTCTGTATCTTTTCTGTTGGCTGCAGATTTATATAGAAATTATATTAAAAAATAATTGACAAATCGTATTCTTTTTAGGCTCTTCCAGCTATTTATAATTTATTGATTTTAATTTAGAAATGTGTATCGAATATGGAATACAATTACGTAGGTAACGATGTATCTTTTTTTAAAACCTAAAAGGACTAACCTGAACAGCATTGACACCATTGTTGACTTTTGATATAAAACATTAATTTTTCTAATTATTGTATTGGTCGTTAAAGCAACACTTTGGTAAATAAAATTATGGCTTATTATTGGCAAGCACATACAATGCAATTAACTTAATATATTAACATATTCAAAAATATTATTACGTCATCAATATGAATACTGCATAAGACGTCCACTACTGAGCGATATCGGTCCTATATGTCTTCTAGCAAAGCGATTCCTAGCAGACAAATAAAATATTATAATTATAAGCTGGTTGACAGACCGTCGGTAGAGCGTCGGTGGCTCAGTGGTGTGGACTGTCGCCTTCCTACCGGGAGGGCTGAGGTTCAAATCCCGACACGTACCAATGTATTTTCGAAAAATATATGTACGTTATCCGACGCTCTTACGATAAAGAAAACATCGTGAGGAAACCTTCATGCACGCCTGCGAAGAGATTCGAAGGTTGTGTGTGAAGTCGTCCCATCCGCACTGGGCCCGCGTGGACGACTAAGGCCTAATCACCCTATACGGGTAGGCTCGTGCCCCTCGGTGGGGACGTTTAATGAGCTGATGATGATGATGACAGACCGTCCTGAGGACATAAGTTGAGCTCTCGTCGTCTAAACCAATACACCAGAGGCTTCAGAAGCGTTGTCGTCTTAATCTTGAAGGACATCTTCCTTCAAAATTCTTAAAGAATTATAAACGGATAGCGCTTCTGAAACACGTCTGTTTTCCAGAGTTGTTACGAGCCGACACACCATTAGACTTGATTAATTCCAACCATCGGAGCAGGCTTGGTTTCGAAAGGCTAAAGCACTGTGGACCACAGCCATTCCTTTGTTTTGGACTTGGCATTCATTTGAACAAGACGAAAGTCATGTTCAATGACTATGTCATGCCACAACCGATGTGCAGCGATGGAGTTCTCGAGATTGTGCAGGAATATATACCTGGGCCAAACCATCCAACATTTCCGGCATAACTTCAAGAGAGAGGATTCAATTAGGTTGGGCGGTATTTGGCTAGTTACGTCATGTCCTAACGTCAACGATTCCGCAATGCCTAAAGACTAACATGCGTAGTTGATACATGAACACTGACTGCGGGATTGGTACACAAGTTTAAAGTCACTCAACGCGCAATGGATCGAACTTTGCTAGGGGTCACTCTTATATGATTGGAAATGATTTATTTCCTAAGAAAACTAAACTGACAAAGCCCGCTGAATCGGGAAATTGGCAGTGGCCTGATCACGTAAGTAGCAGAACCGATGACCGTTGGAGCAGACAAGTTCTAAAGAGGAGATCGCGTCTTAGCAAGTGTAGCGCAGGACGGCCTCCGGTTTGATGGACCAATGACTTGTGAAAGGTCGCTGGCGGAGGCTGGATGAGAAGAGTGGATGACGATATCTGGCGCAAAATGTGGGAAACCTGTGTTCAGTAGTGGACTGCAATAAGTTGGAGAGTCACAAAATATGTTACCAATCAACTTATGATATTACTTGCGACATGATTTTTCAGTCTATTTTGTTAGTTAGTTTTTGTTTCACAGTGTTTGTTATAAATACACCTGTATGCTCGTAGCTTAAATAATCTTGTTTTTATTTTTATTTGTTTCTTACTATTGTATCACGGTGTTTGTGATGAATAAACCTTTGTAGGTAACAAGAACAACCAACTCACGTTTTTTAAAGGTGAAATATATTTACACAACCTCAAACTTTTTGTTTCTCGGGTTTCGTTCCTTATTTTTTTTTAATGTGGATGCCTTTGTGTGGAATTGAAAGTAAATGTTGTTTGCCTGGTAATTTCAAATGGCGTTTTATAACAACATGACTTCCGATTTTCACATTCTGTATTTAATTAGCGTTCTTAAATAAAAAAAACCTGGTGCTTTAACCAAATGGTTGCATTTAGGTTAACGCTTCAAAGGAAGCCCCGATCGATGTGTTGTTATTATATCAAACACAAGGCTTCGCAAATATGCCAAAATATGGATCGATAGTACAATTTTCATAACAATACATAGGTTTACTTATATGTCATAGCAGTATACACACTGTAAAGGTTCGTGAGCTAAGATGTGCTTTTCGAGGACCTTATTTATATTTCAGTTATTCAACCCTTCCCTGTCAGTTTAGGACCTTGATAATTATTATATTTGAACGGTCATAAAAATAGCTCCATTAAAATACTGTGCAAACACAAAGTTATGAATAAAATATTCTACTAACTCCAGTACTTCACGGAACGAGCATACATAAAACATGAATCGTGATTTTCATTTCAAAACAAATCACTGAAAGTAAAAAGTTAACTGTATACATTAGGCTATGATTCTATTTTTAGGGAAGGTACGTCAGGCTACATATTCTTAAATTCTTCGTACTTTACCTACGCATAATATTTGGTATTCCATTACTAGTATTTGGTTAGGAATATCAAATATTACGAAAAAATAAATTATGCTCTCAGGACATTAAATTTTGTTATGTGTTGAAAAAAGCCGGGATTATGAGCTTAAAGCCACCGTGCAGCTTCTTATCTACAATACGTCGTCACTTTAAAAGCTTAATAAATTATTTAAATACAAATTAGTATTAAGCTATTCGGCATTAGGTACATCACAACTTTCACAGCTAGACTTAGGGCTACTCAATGACTGTCATATATCTCTTTCAATGAATTAAAGTAATTCTAAGATAAGTAATTTTCAGAAATCCCTTCTAACATAAACATTTAGTAATACCATATTACATTATCAACGAGATTAAAACATATAATAAAGGAACAGTAACGAAAATAACCCGCTGTCAAACTTGTATTAAATTACAATATCTCTCCCGGAAAGTGGATGTAATTTTCCGCAAGAGAGGCTTCTAAACCAATACAGAACAGGGTAAACCTTCTTACTCGGGATAAACTACCCTAAACTGATGCTTTAGATTCGCCACCCTAAGCATTACTTCTAAGGCTTTGTAAGAATCCTAATAACCTTTAATAGTATCTTTAACACGATAAATTATCACTTTTTGGTTGTATAGTACTTCTAAGATGTCATTCAGTATCATAGTTATTACGCTTGACTTACTGCCAGTTCTTATACCTCAATCACACAGCGCTATTTAACCTCAAAATAAGCATAAGCCTGTAATATGTATCCATATGTATCCATTAACAACGAATAAACACATATATATATATATATATATATATATATATATATATATATATATATTATATATATATATAATATTATATATATATATATATATATATTTTATATATATATATATATTATAATATCTAGCTGGACTCGTACTTTCTACTATACAGAATCTTATTTATATATTGTCAATAAGACTAATTTACAACTCAACTCTTGTATTTACTTGTTGTTAAAAATTGTGTTTTTATACTTAGCTTGCGAATAATAAAAAACATTACAATTTTATGACGTTGGAATCCAATTTATACAAAAACGTCATAGTCAACTAATAAAAAAATTCTACAATAAAGAAAATTATCAATGCTTATAACATTTAATAAATTATCAGCTCGTGCAATTAATGTAACTAAATAAATATCATATCACAGATATTCACAGCGTTATTAAATGAATTTATTGTTTTCTATCAGAGACGGTGCAATCGAAGCATTTATTTTCGAAGAAATCTTATTAGCGTACTATGAATAAGTGCCCATTCAATTACGAAATTCTGACGTTGAGAAAGTACCCCGTATTTATAGCTGATATTTATTGGTTCGCTGAATTGCGTATACGAAACTACACGTAAAGTGGTCCGTCGTTGACTACAAGCTAGGGTTTACGGACCAACTAGTTTATTAGTGTTACACAACTTTACTAAGTTGTTCCCTGTGCCAAACTTCATCTAATCTTCATTGCACTAAATAAATACATCTAGTTGTGAACTTTTTAGATTGCATAACTGGTTTATCGATGCATATAAAGTTATAAATAAATATCCCATATATAAAATTAATGTTTTGTGTGCATCTAACACAAAATATTATTTTTGTACTGCCCGGGGATCGATACCGGGTACTGTACCTCGGTGTAGTAGCCGACTTCTTAAACAAATAAAAAAAAATGATACCCAATTTTAATAAATTTAATTAACTAACTATATAAAAGTACCTAGATGCGGTGCGTCTTAATAATTATATGAGCCCTTTGGCCTTTTTGTTCCAAAAATGTATCATTCAATACAGTCACTGTGCGATAAAACATCTAACTGCTCTAGAACCGGCCGGAAGCAGTGTATATGCAGTGATTATCTTTTTTGTAGTTGTATTTTTGACAATCTCATCCTTACGCTTGTTGCACAGAAATCGTATCTGCATAAGATGAAAAGCCAAGATAGTTAGTTATTAGGCATTGAAAGAAATAAAACTCAGAAACATGACGTGAACGTATTAAAAACTTCTATTGGTAAATATCAATTAATAGTATAATGCATAAGCGATAATTTGAAATAAATTCATAATCGCTCGGTAGTCCGCCGGTTACCGCTTGGAGATACACGTAAACAAGTGTCCTAAATCGACTTATATGCCACTTGTTTTGTGGTTGTCCTTTTTATTTTTATCCATGTAGGTAGGTCCGACGCTCTTACGGTGAAGGAAAACATCGTGAGGAAACCTTCATGCACGCCTGCGAAGAGATTCGAAGGTTGTGTGTGAAGTCGTCCAATTCGCACTGGGCCCGCGTGGACGACTAAGGCCTAATCACCCTATACGGGTAGGCTCGTGCCCCTCGGTGGGGACGTTTTTAATGAGCTGATGATGATGATGATGATGAGTGTACATTTAACATGTTATTTTTATCAGATAAATGTCAAATAACTTTTTGACGTTTATATGTTAAAATAATGAGTACCATCTTTATTTAAAACTAGTCTTTGTCAGCGGTCAAGAGTTAATAACAACAGAGTCACGACACGTAGCAATCACGAACGGCAGTAAGCTCATCGGTCGATTGCTTTATTTTATTGCGGACGGCCCGTAATGTTGGTTTACTGCGTAATTAATTTCACACGTTAAACTACCAAATGTCTCCTTATTACTCGTTTGTTGCAGATAAGATCATCTTAGACTGACTTTGATTGGCTAAGAAGATTTTAATGGGAAAAGGTACAGTGGAAGCGTAACGGTATTTGTGATATCAACTACGGTAACTAAATATGTATATCTATCGCTGTTCCGGGCTCGATGATATAGCGACTGAGTCTGAAACGTTTCGTCCACAGTCGTTTATTCCATGAACGGTTCATCAGTACTATTCGCTAACTACGATAGTTTACGTTTGACCAACAGAATCTTTGTTCCATAAAATTTACGTCCAAAAGACATTTGAGTCATTAATTTTATTGTTTTCCAACATAATATTACGTTAGTGAATATTCGACCACCAGAATCTTTACTGAACAGTAACTGTTAACTAAACTAATGGTTAGCGCTTTTCGTTGAGTTTGAGCAAGTTAGACTAAAGTAAAAGGTAAATCATCTTTGTTTTTAACAATCAGGTTTGCTCTATGTTAAAATTGAAAGAAGGTCAGGAGCACGTGATGGTAAGAGACACGGCCTACATGACAGCATTATTGAAACTCCATCATGCCGCACTGCACCGTTGTCTAGACAACAGATGTTAGGTCTCTTATACCCGGTAATTTTAACAGTACCTCATCCCGAAACACAGTAGTGCAACCTAGACGACTGACTACCGAGTCTACGACTAGTAAAGATGATTCAAGGAATTAATTCAAATTAAATGTTAATCGTGTACATTTTTAAAAAGGTCTTGATTATATTGCCCAAAAACATCTTAGATTCCACGGATGATACCACCGAAATAACAGCTATTCAAAAGTTTCTTTATATAAATATACTTATCGCTAAAATTTCCAAGCAAAACAAGAAGTATTCGGGTTAAATTATAGGGACAAATAAATTAATGCAAAGTTGCGTAACTCTCGGGATTAATTTGATCTGAAATATTTTGACAAGTTTATAACCCTGGAGATGTTTCATTTTGAATCTCTTGGAAGCTCCTTTAGATGAAGCATTGAAAATGTATTTATAATTTATTGTCGGTGGAAGATTTTCTTGATTGTATTCACAATGAATAAATACCAGCTTGACTTTCTAGGATGAATTTTAAAACAGCAACAATATTCAAGCATATCCAATGAAACTTTACCGGATCTCTTCAACCTTATCACAGTAAGTAGCTTTTATTAATGCATAGCATCGCTAATGCATCTTAGATACGAGTAGCAGCCAGCACCAACGCTTTGACTTGCCTTCCGGAGCTCAAAAACCAGTATCGTTCATCATAAGTGCCGTTTATAATATAATGTTGTTGATTGTACGTCTAATAAAGTAAACTACTAAAGTACTACTACTACCTAAAACTTTTATGACTGCTTTCACACGAACACTTGCATTCATCTGTGATACCTTCATATTGAAACATACCGGATTAAATAAATGTATTACCGTACGGCCCATTAAGCTATAAATATACAAATGTTTTGTGAGTCTGGATTCTCACTTACAAAATACGGACGAATCACCAACGATTGAATAAAGTACTTAAAGCTCTATTGCACTGAGGCACCTAACATAAGCTTATTTTATACGTTTTTTTCATATTTTGCACAGGCTTAGCTAAAATAATGAGGATTTGACGACCACATGTTTAAGATCATTGGGAATATATTCCAATACCTTGAATGATATAAATCATTGCGAGAGTATATTCAGGTGAAAAAGTACACTTGTGGTGACAATCAAGTTTAATTTTGACGACCCATTTGTGTACCGGTTGAGACGTCGGCTGCAACACAAGGGTTCCGGGTTCGATCCCCGGGCAGTACAAACATTTGTGTGCATGAACATGTCTGTTTGTAATGGTCTGGGTGTTTTCTATGTATACATGTATGTATTACAAAAAAAATGTATAAGTATATTTATCCGTTGTTTAGTACCCATAATACAGCTTCACGCTTAATTGGGACTAGATGGCGCTGTGTGAATGTCTGTGGATATTATATTATTTATTTATTTCTGTCTTGTGTTAATTTATGTATGATAATTACTTATACCCTAAAGGGTAGGCTCGTGCCCCTCGTTAGAGACGTTTAATGAGCTGATAATAATGACTTATGTACTTAGTAAATGGCTCCAGTCTCGACTGAGGTGATACCACGGTCCTAGGACAGCTAGTAGGCTTTACTGTTGTTGTGGTTTTGGAAAATATCTGTATTTTGTACATACAAAAAATATATAACGTCGCTTTATCTATCGCAGTCCTTTGCGAACCATAGATCACCTCCATTTTCCGCTAGGCATCCATGTCTTCTACTTTTTCGTGCCAAGCCTTCACTTCTGTGATCCTGAATTAAGGGCGAGGTAGGCAGTAAAATTTCTGGACATTATCCTCATCGCAGCCTTATACTCGTATATCCAACGCTGAACGAAGGTCTCCCTTAATAAGTTCAACGCAAAGCAGTAGTCGGTTACCTTAACTAGATCATCTGACCATTTTTTTATTTATTTTTATTATCAATGGGTTTACGTTTGACCACAGTCTCGCCTGATGGTAAGCGATGACGAGGCCTATGATGGTACACGTTTACCCAGAAAATGCCTATTCACTCTGGCCTTAAATACACCGAGGTTATAAGCCTCTGGAAACACAGAAGCAGGAAGATCGTTCCACTCCCGAACTGTGCGAACCAAAAAAGACGCAGAACCGCTTTGTGCGAATTGCCGGAAAGTCAACCACATGGATGAAAGCACTCCCGCGTCTTGTGTCCTGTGGTAAAATGTGAGGGTGGTATCAAGCTGTGAAGTGCCTGCGCGCACTCACCAAAATACACCTTATAAAAAACCGACAGACAGGCGACTTTACGCCGATGCTCCAAACTCTGGAGTTTGGTTCCAACGAGCGTTTTGTCGCCTATGAGTTTCCTGGCTCTTCGTCCACCGAGTCCAAAGCGTTTAGCTGATATTTGCAGAGCCATCCCAAAGGTGGCAGCAATACTCCATAACATAACATAAGCTACTTAGACTTTTTATTATTACTATAGTTAAGCACAATAGTTCGGCCCGCGTTGAAATCATTACGGAAGGCCTTTGTTCAGTAGTGGCCATATTAGGCTGTAATGAGGATAACTATAGTACTTTTTTTCGGTATAAAGTCGTATTTGCTGAGTCTCATCAGATGGACTGTTCATAAAATAAGGAATTAGATTCTCAGTATGGCAGGGCTCTCTAAGGGCTGGGTAAATACGACGGTCGTTTTGTCGCATACTCTATTAAACGACCATGATTTGTTGCTGACCCTCTCCAAATGTTTACAATATTTTCTCCTGAAATTGTTAGATAAATTGAGCACGTCCCTTTGTGGATACTTTCACTTGTGACATCTCATGAATTGCTTCGCGTTAGTATTATTTTCAAATGGTTTCATGTTCTTTTCATAATAAGCAATGATAGTTAGTAACTGCTATTTTTTTATTGAAAAATGTTACTGTATCATTATTTTCAGCAATATTTGCTAATACAAGATGCTTTCGTATTTTATTACTTAGATTCGATAAGAGTATCCACATTTGTTGCATAGTATACAAGTCTATATCTATATCCCAATTAATAACGGAAAACTTATGCTACTTTTGACAAAATTGATCATATTCCGTGATGGCTGTCAACCAAAGAATCAATACGAGCACAAATTTCATTATTTGGCTGGGTTCTGTAAAGAAAATATCAATTTATGTAGGTAGGTTCGTAGATTTAGTTATCTTATCAAGTTCAAAGTTCCATTAAAGAAATTACAAGATTATTCGTTACGAGTGCTCCTTCCGAGTTAGTTTTATCCAAAGATCATCACCCACAGGAAAGTTGCGCCAGTCGCCGCTACTTACGTCCATTGTGATACGTCAATACGACTTCCTTGCTTAGACATTAGCTGATGGAACCGGCCAAACTTTTATCCCTTAGGCAGTGAAATGAAATAACTTTGGAAACTTCTGTAATATTATACGACTCACCGGGAGTGGATGAAATTAAACTCCCACTCAACAATTTTTACGAAATGTTTCTCGAAGTATTTCAATATACTGATAAAAATGGAACGCATTCTATTTTAATGCGGCAGGAATTTTCCCATAATTTTCCAATCCAGTTTATAATTAACTGAAAATATAATATGTTGTATGTATTTACAGTATTGATGTAACAACAAATTAGGCATTAAAATAAAACCACCGAGAACGATTCAAAAGTAAATGTTCTTGTTATGAATTTGTTTTTTTTTATTATTTTGGGTTAGACAAGAGGTATTTTTTTAATAATTTATTTTGTGTGACTATGATTTATTATTTAGAATCAGTGTTCATTATTGTATTTTTGGTACGTGAATAGTGATTTTAAATAGCGAACACACAGTCGTCAAATTCTATCTGTTCCAATAATATTAAGTAGTATTTAGTTATGAAAAATATTTTTCTTGGCAGATAAGTTTAGCCTAAATCAGAAACATTTATTATGCAGGGCGATCTCTTGGCTCGTTAAAAAACTTGCAACACGTAGCACATTTGCACTCTAAATCTTCAACGTTAATAATTGTCTCTTCCCCTCCTTGGCCGAAGCTGCTTAGTTAGAATACTTAAACTTTTTAGTATTCCACCAAGAAAATCTCAAGTTGTTAGTTAAATTCAAATTGGAAAACTTTCGGAATTTATGTTCACAGTTTTAAGGCACCTATTATGTCCTCGCAACTCGTTACACGTGTACAAGATTTTTTACCGTGAAGCCTTACATGGTGAAAAAGAGGCCGAGCATGGCAACGGAGACAGAAATTTTATACGGTAGTGAGTAGTTAACTGTTTCTTGGACCTTTTGATTTATGAAAACTCCTGAGCTAACTATGGCGTGTATTTATAGATGCATTGTTGTAAAGTGCATGTTTGGTTTTTAATTCTTAGAAACCCAAAAAAGATTGTCCGACGGCAAAGCAAGCAATGACTTTTATAAAATTGAGTTTAATAATGTTAGACTATTTTTCATGACATATTTTTCTTATTGATTTCACTCGAATAATTGCTATTTGTAGGAATTGTTATTTAAATTAATAACTTGGTTTTTTATGTTGATAATAATTAAAATAAAAGTAAGGTATATAAGTCTGATTTAACAATTACGAATACTGTATAAGTATTTATGTTAAACTTTCAAATAATGCATTGTGTTTTAATTCGTTTCCCTCCATAAAATAAACATCAAGGACAAATTCTGAAAAATAAACATTTTAAAACAAGTACCACGAAAAAACGGTAATAAAGTAATAAATTAACGAGTAAAAACCTTTATAACAACGTTGCGGGTTATAAACCAAGTTCCTATTAATTCAGCTAATTCATTAAATATAATAAGTATACACTTAAAAGGTAAAATGAGGACGTTGATGAGGATTCTCCTTCCAACTAATTAGGCCCTAATCAGTCCACGTCAGGGTAACGATACAAAAAAGCTTTTCAACTTTTATTACATGCTATTAAAAAAGATAAGCGATGCGATTATGATTACCGCTATTACGTAGAGTTCCAGTAAAGGATTTAGTTAATTAAAAATGTGTTCTTAGAGTTTTTGCCATTATTTTTAATTTTGCTTGAGGTCTTATTTTACTTGTTTACGACTACTCAGCAATCGCTGGGTTAACATGTAAGGTCGTGGTTCGAACGTCTGATGAGGCTTTTATAAGTAGGAACTTAATATTAACCATTTACTGTCGTCCACTAAAATGCCGTTAACTGACGAGCGCAATTTTTAGTTGGGCTGAGAAGTTACTTCAATTGTGCACAATTATATACACAATAAGTGATGTTTTGCAAATTCCCTTATAATAACTTTATGGTCATAAAAAGCAATATGAGAGATACCTTATTTGAAGATGTTTTCCGTTAAACAGGATTTTTCAGTTGTATATCGAAAAGTTAAGCTCGTCAGTTACAATGATATTCTGTACATATAAAGATAGATACGCCACCCGTGCCTCAAAAACGAACCGCCAAAGAGAATACAGTTGTAGGCTCTTTGTTTAGGTAAATGTACGGTCATTTGAAATATGTGTATGTGTGATGTCGCCGCATTCGGAACACTTTTTTCAGTTGTTTTGTGAACATTCCACTATTTCGTTCATAGTTCATACGAACTATTTACGAATCTATACTTTTTACATCATTGGTCAGTTAACGGCGTTTTAACTAGTGAGCGGGCGTGTACCTGTTCGATTATAAATATTGGTTTTCTTTACAGTGCGTAATGAATGACGTAGTGCCTAAGCCTTGTGAAGAAGAAAATAGTAGTTAACAAAATCTATAATTGGGTCCCGAGAAAATATCAAATGGGAACTTTGTATTTAATACTTTTAGCCTACTCTAGATCGGAAAATACTTTTAAGTTTAGGCAAGGTCAAAAATATTAAAACTTTGTAGCTATTCTACGTTGTTAATTCATATATTTTTTGTTTATATTTATTGAGAAAATGTAATAAAGTTATAGGCAAATGAGAAAAAATCTAACTAATGATATGAAAAGTTTAAAAGAGTGATTATCGAGTTTCTTGTAGGCTTTTCTCGAAGGTATATAGAGGGTAAAGTCATAAAAATATAACAATTAACTAATCAAAAGTATCAGTAAAAGATTTATTTGAATAATGATATTTTAAATTAAGATTTTATATTTTAAATATATCGCTAGTTAGGAGTGTCATGAAAAGATTTTATAAAACGCCTGTCAATTTGCCTTATAACTATATTTTTCTCACTTACAAATTCTGTAATGGTAAAGTCGCTTAGCACCCACGTCTGCACTGGAGACACTCCATTAACCAACGCATTATGTTCCTTGTTGCGAGCGCTCTTCATTTTAAAATATTTCTCGTACCTTATACTTGAGCGCTTTTACCGCAAACGGAATTTCATATTGTTCCTTAATATTTAATCATTCGCTGGACATCTCACTTGGAAAATTAATTGACTTACGAGGTTCTAAGTGCGTTGAGGACTATATCAGCCATTGAATAACTTGATGACCTAAAAATAATTCGGATTCAGAATTTTAGAAAAGGTACGTTGATAAAATACAAAAGTCCATTCCAATTCCGTGCTTCGGAGGCAACGTGTCAAAGCTACTATCTCAGGATAGGAGTCGTCAATCCAATCCTCCCATAGCTTTGCTGTGCGGGAAGTTTGTTTTCTGGTAAGAACTTCTACTTAGGCTGATAATGATGGACGCAATTTTAGCAATAATAGAAAATAAAAAAATATATAAAATCGTCGTCGTCGTCGCGATCTTCACATTCTTTCACTTCTGTACTCCATTTTGTTTAATCCTTGTTCACCACCTTACCTCAAACTTCATTTTAATTTCCTTCCAACCACAATGAGTGCTAATCCTTGATCTTGTCGTAAACTTCACCTAAGTGTTCCTCCTCATTCCTCTAGTTACTTTTCTAAATCCTTAGTTGTCCGGTCAATTCGCCTTTGGAATTCCCTTCCGAAATTGAAGGAATTGTCTATCCGTGAATCTCAATCCTTACCTATTTTCAAGTCCCGCGTTAAAACTCACTTCTTGTCACTTATTCGTCCTTGACTTGTACTCCTTTCTGTCTCTATTTGTATAGTATGTACGTTGTGTAAATTGATCTCATAAATAATGTTATGATACATACATTATTTATGAGATATGTATTATCTTTTCTTTATTTCTAAATTCTATTTTGCACAATATTTGACTAATTTCTTCTACAACTTTTATTTATTTCCTCTCATGGAGGTTGTCTGGAAGAGATTGCTTTATAGCGATAAGACCGCTTTAATTGTACTACTGTTATGTTCCTTCGTGTATTGTGTATTTTTTTTCTGTGCAGAAAGTTTATTATTATTATTTGTAGTCTCTGTTAGGAGTTCACGGTTCATTGACCGGTCCTTTGAAGCTTGCGTGGGGACATGGGTCCAACACGTAGAGGCTTTGTGAGACAAAATAATGAGTTGCGATGTGTACACCGAGCGGCTGCTTGCTCTGCCCGCACTATGGGAGTACACATAGAGCGAGCACCTGCTTGGTGCAAGGACTATTGCAAATATGGGAAGAAAAAAATAAGGGCTATGGATAGGGTAATGCTGGTCTAGTTTATGGGCTATTGATTGAGACAGCGGGGCGCCTGCCAAATCACATGTCTCAATCTTGAAAATTAAGGCAGACGGTGACTGGCCACCCGCTCGATGGGCATCCACTATGCGGCGTAATGTAGGCGTCCTAGGGGACGCAACACCGGCGCAGGCGGCTAGGGGTGTCGAGAGGTGTACACCGCACTGCACCAACTCGCGACTTACGCATCTTTCACTTCCACTGTGTCGCTACGCACCAACAGCTCGCCACAAGCTGCCCTGCGGTGACTGACTGCACTAGTGAAACTTACCAGTGGGCGATGGGGTCGTCACGTTCCTACGCGCTTATTATTATTATTATAAAATCACCGTTTGTATTCAAAAGATACGTAGATCTTCGCTACTATCTGAGGATGGTAGTCCATAACACCCTTCAATCTGTATCTCTGTCAGTCTAACCTTGGCGGGTCAAGACGCCATTTTCCACGTATAGGGAGGCATATTACCCTGCAGCGGGAGGTTATAGACTAGTTAATTAACAAATTGATTGCTTGTAACAAGAAAAGTTTATGCGGCCGTTATTCATTAACATTTAAAATTTCAATGATAAGGTAAGCACCTAAATATAAATATACAAAACAAGAAATTTTATAACTTCATTGAAATAAAATAGATATTGTAGGTACGCATCGTGTCCAAATGATTCACTATTTAGGGTTGGAAGGGACCTTTCTTGCCAATATTAAGGGAAGGGTAAATATTCCTTTGAGGCTAGTTTACGTGCCTGGGTCGCACTGGATCCAATGATAGCCCTATTTATGGACTCGCCAATAGGGATGTATAATTTACGCTGTCCAGACACAATGTTGTTTATAAAAAAAATAACTTTAATAAACTGCACAGGTTTATACAAGATATACTTCTTCATTTTTAATAAACATTGCGCTGAAATAAAATATACGATAAAAGAGAATGTAAGAATAAGGAACAAGCGTGATATCTGCTGGCAATATTATTCCTCTAGTGCTAAGAGCTATAATAAGTTAAAATACTAACGATATTTTCATTTCTAATTACAAGGGAAATATTTATGTGCTCTACGAATACAGAATTATAAAAGAATCTATCGGAGAACACACGAGTCACATTATTAAGTGAAAGGGGTGAGAAGATTCACGATGTATATTCATTCCGAGGATTCATTGAATTCCTTAAATTTATAAATTCAATATTGGGCTTGTGCTACATTTTTTTATATCATTATTTAAATAATCAGCTCATTATCATCACATCTCCACCGAGGGCACAAACCTACCAGTAAAGAATGTATAGACCTTATTAGTGTAATGACTTCACGCGCAACCTTTGAATATCTTCGTAGGCGTGCGCAGGTTTCCTCACGATGTTTTTCTTTACGAATGAACGGCGGATAAATGTTCATATCATTCCGAAAATTTGGAAAGATATTGATACGGGGCAGAATTAAATTCTTCGGTGGGTAGCTGCAACGCTGTTAAGACAAACAATTAATCAAGCTAATGTTTGAAAATGTGGGATGATTTAATATCGAATACGTTGAAACCTATTAAGTACCTATATCGATATCATAAAATATTTTAATTATATTGAACTACATATAAAATGTATTTTTTTTTCTAAAATATCTGTATAAAATATCATTTAATACGCGATGCAAATGTAGGTGCTTAGGTTTTTTTCAGTGAAAATGAGTGATAAAATTTACGACTTACTAAAACAGAGAAACGCTCTAATGGATTGCGTAAGGGCGCTGCGTAAATCTACGCTGATACACGAATACGTAAATCCTGTTACCCGTTGATACCTTTTATTGCGATAAGAATTATCATGCCTGAGATGTTAGAATAAAGCACTTTTTTGCTTCAAAAACAGCAGTGAATTGTTGGTTTCTTTGAGGTAAAGAGCAAATGTTTTTTTTTGTATTTTGTTGTCCTGATAGCAGCTTTTTATAAAAGTAAGAAACATTTAGAAATAAGGAAATAATTTTATTGGTACACATCTATATTCCCATTATTGATGTTTAAGCTGCTAACTTATATTAAATTACTATTATATTTAAATAAATAAAAACATATTATTACTTACAATACTACTATAATTTCATAACAGAATCTACTACTTTGAGAAGACCTTTTTTTGGTATCTAAAAATCATTTCCGCTATACTTATATTTTGTTTTAAGACATAAAAAAATTACTCGTCTGTAAAAAATATAAACCATAATTTCTACAGGTATGTGAAGTCGATTAGGCAGTAGAATTTATTAAAATACAGACAGCAAAGCATCAAGTAAATCAACAATCAGGATCTTAATCGAAATCAAATTAAGATCTTTGACAGGCCACAAGCCTTTTCGCACAGATAGATATTGATTTAAGGCTCCAACTTATGAAATCACATGATAAGCATTAAATTAATTTGGGTTTAAACAATAAATTACCGTATAATAGAAGTCTTTGAAGGATTAATATAAAATTGACTAATTTCAACCCGTTCCCTGAATAAGTTCAAGTAAAAAATTACTACTAATTATTGGAAGTCCTAGAAATCAGTTCGCATCGGAATTATTTCCGAAACTTAACAACCTTGCTTTCATAAAAGAGCGTATTTCCCTATAAATGGTTCCCTTTGGTTTTGCAAATGTAAATGTATCATCCATTTATATATCAGCAGATGAGCCAGATGCATGTTCACCACTATTGCTTATAGCATAATAGAATAGCGCCCGATCAGAATCCTTAAACGTAATTCTCGAAACAGCGCTCCATACTCAAACTCGACCAGCCTGCAGTCATCGCCTTATCTTGATAAATGCCATACTCTGTGATATTAAAACGATAAAAATAGGTGAGCGGAGGGAGTACCCCATAAATGCTGGCAGTGCGAAACACCAATCTTCGTAAGCTGGAAGTACGCTTAGCCGCATCTAATGTAGCGTATGCTAAAATTGTCTTTTTAAGGGCCATAAGGAGTCGTTGCCTCGACTCGGTGGGTTCCGTCGTGAGCAGAGCCGCAGTAATTTACGACTGTTGAGGTAACCACCCTTAGCTTTGTTGCTCTTGGTACCTTCATAAACCAAAGTAATATAAATTTTTGGTAAATGTAATTAAATACTGCGTTTATTATTGAATATTCGTTTAATTGCGATGCTAAAGTTTTATAAGAAGTTAAAAAATATCGTCTAACAAAATAACTACAACTATTTTTTCTCGCAGGTGTTAACATCTAAACGTTTCTTTTCGAGTACGGATAGACTAAAGAAAATATTGGTCGGTCACCTATTCAAAAACTAACTGAAGTCATATAAATCACCATAATCGATGAAAACAGCCTTATCAAACAGTAAACTAAAGACAAAAAAGGTTGTGATGGTGGATCACCATTGTAAAAATATGTATAAATGAGATGTGTATCTTTAAAATCAACAAAAGGCAAATTCGACTAGGTGGTAGGCTCGGTACTGAGTCTTTTAGGTAGGTACCACCGTAGTGCCAGATATCGTCCCGTGAAATAAGAGTGCTTTGCACTTTTGTGTTTCGAGATGAGGGCGCTGTAGCTAGTCAAATTACCAGGTATTAGAGCCTTAACATCTATTGTCACTGATGACGGGCGCAGTGCGGCATTAATGGAGAATAATAATTATCTTTTAGAAGTTGGTCTCTTTCAATGCTGCTCTGTCATGGGTCAGGTGTATCATTTACTATCAGGTGAGCATCCTGACCGTCCTGTTCACTTCGTAATATAAAAATAATCTTGGTGCAAAGTGCAACTTACCTTTCCTTCACATAAAACAAGCAACGCAGATATCGAGTTTTTTGTGCCGTACATAAGTACCCATTTGATTACAAAGCGATGGCCCATTAGGTGTAAGCAATAAACAAAAGTGTTCTCTTAATACCAAGTAATTGTTTGACTTCGTGAATTAGGTATTTGACACCACTAATCGTTGACGCACTTTTTATGAACTGTCAAAAAGGAACGTTTCCATATATTTTGTATGAGATTATTGAAACGTGACGTTATTGCACACTAACATCAATTGACCTAATATTTATTGGTTTCAGTGTATTTAAAAATACAAAATTGCAAATAAACAAAAGTGATCAATGAAACGACATGTAAAATAAAGTGCACTTTTATGAAAATAAGGTTTGGTATTTTATTTCGAATGGTGGAGAATACCGAATTATATACCTATGTATGCTTGTGAAACGGGTATAAGAGCTCTATCATCTGTCATCTCGGTTAACTAGTGCAAGGCAGTGTTGACTGAAATAGTTACTAACGACAGTTATTGGTTGCCTTTAACACTGCAGGCTAAACACACTGGACCTATGTTATATAATACACCATTATGTACCGTGTTTTAGCAAATAAAAGGTTTTTAATTTTGACTTTCACTTTTTGCAACAGTCAAGTTATCGTCCTGTTCACTTCATGACATAAAATAAATATGGTTTGCACAAGGCGGTTGCAAATAACGTTGCTACATGTCCAATTTTGAGAGTCTAATCTTATTAGGCATTCGCTGGCTGCTCACAGAAGTAGCAGTGATCATATTTACGGGTTCACTAAATTTCAACTAAGCCCCTTTGAGTGAGTCGATGTCACAGCCACAAGGGACTCCTGGTTTCGGGGTCAAAGCAAACAGACGGATTAATGCCTGAGTGTTCCCTGCGTGTAATCTTGGAACATATAACAGATAGATTAAATCCAATGTTATTTTGGAGACACTATACAGCTGCCCTAAGGATTACGTCGATGTTTTGCGCGTCAAATGATTAGGCGTATTACGTTAGGCCAGACTATTGTTTAAATTGAAGGGGAAATAGGGAAGTAAGGACAGTATGGCTTAGGGTCTTAGGGGCAAATTAAAACATTATTTACAATAGTGCAACGTTTAGATATTAAGACTTTTTCAAGGTTTAAATGAATTATAAAAATCATTGACATTTGCACAGCGCCATCTAGTTCTAAATAAAGCAAGTAGGTACAATGGGGACTATACAATGGATATAAAAAATATAAAATAATATTTATTATAATTCAAAAGAATCTTTATCATTGTAAGACAAAGTCCAGTAAAAACAATTCATTTGTACGTAATCTACAATTTTTTCGTGAACAAATCAAAACTATTGTACTAGCTTACAGACATTTTCCTTTGTTATCGGCATTGTATTCATTGTGATGTATTGTTCGTATTCACTGATGGATTGTTTGATGTCATTAACTAATGGTGGATAGTTTCAGGCTAGGTCCCAACAGTATAGCCTATCTGCATTATCCAATGTAATTGAAATGGGCCTGGTAGTGTGTACAGTCGATATTAAGTCATGTTTTTACCATTTATTTGAAAAGGAGGTTCAGAATTATATTATCAACTGTGTGTTATAAATTGTGCTATATATTGTAAATATGTGATTTTTATGTAATAAACACTACACGTTCCTTTTTTGTTGCTTGCGATAAGAATATAAATTGCGATGGTTATAAAGCTCTATTATACTGATAATACTTAACTGACGATCCATACGGTGTAATGGTTACGTCGTCAGCTAGTACACTAAGGGTTCGATACCCAGGCAGTACAAACATTTGTGTTCATGAACATATTATGTTTGTATTGGTCTGGGTTTGTATTGGTGAGCGTCGGTGGCTCAATGGTGTGGACTGTCGCCTTCCTACCAGGAGGGCTGAGGTTCAAATCCCGACACGTACTAATGTGTTTTCGAATTTTCGAAAATATATGAACGTTATCCGACGCTCTTACGGTGAAGGAAAACATCGTGAGGAAACCTTCATGCACGCCTGCGAAAAGATTCGAAGGTTGTGTGCGAAGTCGTCCAATCCGCACTGGGCCCGCGTGGACGACTAAGGCCTAATCACCCTATACGGGTAGGCTCGTGCCCCTCGGTGGGTACGTTTAATGAGCTGATGATGATGATTGGTCTGGTGTTTCTTTGTATAATTTGTATGTATTTACAAAAAATATGTTTATCCTTGTTTTGCTCACATATTACAGGTGAATGATTTGTTTGGGTCTAGATAGCGCTGTGTGACTGTAATTGTAGGATTTGTATTTATTCAATGATAATTTTGTTAAGTAAAATATCAGCATTATCAAGTTATATATGTTTGTATAATATTTATTGCACCTGATTAACCATTTTTTTTATTAAGTAATATCCATCGCCAAACCCGACTGCTTAAACCTCGATGTTGACCAATTTTCTTTATAAAATAAATATATATTCGTGGATTGCAGGCATAATACACACTTATACATAGTATAACTGATTTAGTAGGTTGTCAGACTATCAGTTCAATACACCTAGAGCTGAGCTCTCATATATTTAAAATCAATAACTATCCACACTCATTTAGAGTGAATCAAATTATTTTTTGAATTATATTTAATTTTTTTATCATATTGAATCCTTGACCTTGTCTCGACAGATTTTTTTCTCAAGAGAACGTCATATCAAAACGAGCTTTCCATCACTAAAACGTGCCTCTGTAAGCGACGGCACAAAATTATATTACACCACACATGGGACCGGCTTGCGTCTGTGATGATTATATTTCCAAGGGGCCTAGTTACAAAGCGCTGCCTGGTGGTACGGATAACATTGTAAATGTCAATCTCTGCAGGTCTGCTCCATTTTGAGAGGATCAAAGTTACAGCCGAGGATTATAAGGGTCTAAGATAAGCTTATTTTCTAAAGCCTAAATTTGTATTCACCTTGTTCCTTTAGTTAAAGCTGCGTTGTGTGTTTGTGCTGTGTAAATTTAGTTTACATTTTAATATAGGTAGATACTTTTAAAAAATAGTCGTTCTTTTTTATGTTTGTTTTCTTTTTAACTATGTATTTCCAGTATATTTTACACGGTACATGACCGACAGTAGCTAGCAAAGTTCTCTTCTTAGGACGGATCGTAGGTCAAAACAATGGCCTTATTATTGAACATGACCATAATTAAAATATAATAGTTTTAAAAATAAACACTTAACATATACATAGTTACATTTTAGTATTTGAATTTTCTTGGAAAAATGCTGTGTCACAACTTAATGAGACAACTACTCAAACGTTCATTAAAATGGTTCTCGTTATAATAATACTAGTTTCTCCAAGAATAAAATAGGTGAGGTTCATAAGCTCCCCGACCGGCGTTCAATTAAAAATTTCACTACAAGAAAAATGTACTACGGGATAAAGAATTAACCGTTTCATAACGAAATTACATCTGACGAGGGTTGGGAGGACAGCAGTGGAGGACTCTTGCGAAACCTTTTAACAGGCACGTTAATGTAAAGCCAGGGTGTTATAATTTGTAACATGTTATAATGTTTTCATAACTCGGTGCATAAATGGAAAATTAAAATTCATAAGATACAACGAGAGCTCTTGTAAAAAACGGCCTTTTGTGTGAAACGACTTTCTGCTACACTCTCTGAATTTGTTTCGCTTTTATGATGCGGCGCGTACACATTATTTTTAATCGTTTGTTTTACAGGGACGGTATGTTAAATTCGAGTGTCCTTCTTGGTGATAATCACAAACGAACCGCAGTTAATGGATGGGAAATAATAGAATTGTAAATAAAATGACACACATGAGTCGACATGTTAAAATGTAATGGATTGTTTGATCAAAGTCGTTTAAAAAAAATGACTTGGTGTTCCGCAAAATATTTTAAGTTATATGCGTCACCAATACTGTCACTTGAAATTATATTTTTTATTTGTAATAAATCATCATCATCAGCTCATTAAACGACCCTACTCGAATAGGGTGATGTAATAAATACTTCAGTTTGATTCCATATTTCTTCTGTACTGATTTCGTCAAGCTTTACGATAGTTTTAAATGCTTTTCATAGAATTAGTCATCTGCAAATATTAGGTAAGTATTTCGTGTTAACTAATGAGCTGCTCTTGAAACAAACGCGAATTATTTTAATATCGACTTTATATTTGAGCTTTTAAAATCGCCATTATTAAGGGACAATATTCCTGTGCGATATTTATTGTCTTCATTTTTATGCCAACAAAGTTATAGAGATTTAATATAAGAAACTAGATAAAAGATTTCTAGGCCTAGATCATGTTAGGAAAGGAACAAACTTCAATTTACAGTGGTTTTACAATGAAACGAAGCTACCCCCAAGTTTAAATGGAAAAGTTTTAGTTGCAAGCAACACAGCTGGAGTGCTCTGTTAAATTGTTTAACGTTTTTTTAAACAAGTAAACAGTTTCTCAAAGGAAAATGTACCGTCGTCGTTAAAGGGGTTAATTTCAAGCGGAATAGTTAATAAAATTTGCAGACTCAGTCGCCATAAAAATGTTTTGTTCAAAGAGTTAACATAGATCGTTAGGAGTTTTCAATCTGCTATTTAAATACTCTCGCTTCTTTTATTGCGTTTGATAAAAATTTACTCTTCACGCTGTACGGCGCGTCCCTTCGGCTCTTAATTGTCCCATAAAACAAAGAGAATGAACCGGTCTGTCTCCTCCCGCCCATTCTATAACTAAGCTTCACATCCAACAGTTAAAATGGAGCGTTTTGTTTACCTATCAGCTGCGCTTGAAACGAAACAGGGATTTAGGAATTAGAATCGGGAGTTAAGTGATTTTGTTGTACCTAATGGAATCGTGTAAAGCGGATCTACGAATGTATAACATTACGAAATTGCAATGTTTCGTGTTTATTTATACCTATGGATTCTTATATATTAATTATGCCTTTAGACCACTCTTAGACAGCGTATAATTTTAGATCTATGTATTAAACACTATTTCATTATTCTAAAAAAAAGACATTGATCGCCATTTGGAAAATAACTATTGAATTATTTATATTCTGCGCAATGAGCTGTAGTTTTTTGAGTATATTTTATGTTGTTATAACTACTTTATTTAGTTACTTATTTACTCGTAAGACTCACACTATGCATACAATAGGTATTTAATGAGAATATTCATTTCGAATGTTTTGACGATTCACGATATTAATCAAAAAACTTTAAAACTAAAGCAGTGACCATGTACTATTTTTTTCTAATGAAAAATATTATTTACATTCAAAACATAAATTGCTCTGTATGTTTTCAATAAATAATATGTAATTCCAAAAACGGCTCCGTGTGAATACATGTCGTAAGTATTTATTACCAAAATTATCCTTTATTTATTATACTTTCGCACATTCTCACATTTTTGATGGACTGTTTAGATGGAATGTAATCAAGGACAGTTTAGGCCCTAAGTTTGTCTGCATAGGAACCTCAATCTCTTTTATTTACTTCTACTAGTAATGATTTTGGAATGTTCTATCCGGAAGGTTTAGACATGCAATAAAACATGTGTCTTAACATTTCTACATCATATGCTAGTATACTAGCAACGGTTCTCTTACGGTGGAGGAAAACATCGTGAGGAAACCTGCGCACGCCTGCGAAGAGATTTAAAGGTTGTGCGTGAAGTCGGCCAATCCATACTGGGCCCGCGTATATACGGATACACCTTTTACGGGTCGGTTCGTTTCCCTCGGCGGGAACGTTTAATGGCCTTTTGATGATGCTAGCAACTGTACTGTGGTACCGTCGAGATCACTGGTAAATATAATGCGAGTATAAATAATATATGAGGTGTAAGCTGGAGGGGTGGTCAAACCATGCGTGATTTCTAACAAATTCTAAGCTTTTTAATATTTCATCGTCGGTTGTTGTCCGTAGTTAAAATTATCGCATTGAAAAATATAAAAATGCAAAACCATAATCAAGAAACAGTATGTATGCAACAAATATTTGACTTGAGTACAGTGCTACGAGTATAATGTACTAGACCCTCTCACGTAGTGGACTTGAAGCTCTTGAGTCTAAGTAGCCATCAAGCTGGCAGGAGTGCACTGGTTTCTATATGTATTATGTCAAAGCGAAGTGGCATACAGCATTGAGTTGCATTGCAAGGTATAACTTTAAGCTAGTTAGTTCTATTTGTGTGCGTATTACAACTTTAGATACTTAGTATAAAATTATGTTTGTAATTATTGAAAATAAAGTTTTTGCGATCACAGGATTGATAACAGTCGTTTCACAACCATGTATAATGGTTGAGATGTTGCCAAAGTCGGCTATAACACCAAGGATCCCGATTAAGATCCCTGGGTAGCACAAATATTTATGTGCTTGAACAAGAAAATCTGTATAGTTTACACCTGATATGTTCAATGCTCAAATATCCTCAATATAACATTAAAATGATAGAAACAAATAAGTATACAAATGTAATATAGTTCACAACATTCTATAGTTACACATTTTTCAACATTCTATAGTTTATTATAAATAAAGAAACTAATTCAGAAGACGAAGGAAGGATAATTGTGACTTCTTAACCACTATCCCACATTGATCTATTAATTACAATATTGGATAAGCACGGCTTTGAAAGTTCTTTATTTGGTAGGGAGCATGAGTGCTTAAAATTGAGTAATCGACGACGGACGATGTAAATGAATTACCATATTTTCAGAAAGAAAAAACACAAATGTTTAATACCGTCCACCAATTTGAAAAACTTCAACGCATAATTGATTTAATTAAATATTCCAATGGCGATTTAACTTGTTTTCGTCGAATACGACGATGATAAAATTGATGAATCAGTGGACTGGATCGTGTAAACCGTGGCTGAATAATCCCGGCTTGATTGAAAATTTGTTTCAATCTAACGAGGGAGGGTAGCCGCGGTCAACAAGAAATTATATTTTCCGATGAATTTTTTGCACTGATTTTTCCTTTTAGAAAAGAATGAAGCTTTGTTATTGCATTCTCGTCCCGAAAGGGCGGTTTTTATTCAGGAAAGATTATAATGATTTTGAATATATACAATTACTAATGTACGTTACGATTGAACGTTCTGGAATCCTGTATTAATTAAAAAATAATTTTAGTATTTCCTTTAGATTTATTACAGTTATTTAGTTTACGTACCCCCTAGATATTATTTTCGAATCCTATATGATAGTTTTGTACTTTCTTTATGATTGCTTTCCTTAATATAAGTCTCTTCGTATCTACTTCGAAAAGCCCAGGCCACAAACAGACATTTGCATCCACACATTATTTTTGTAAAGACATCATCGTCACTCGCCTATAACGGCCCACTGAAGGCGCATGCTTTCCCGCAAAGCATAAATAGAGATTGGATCGTAACCCACAACGCGGGCCTAATAGGGATTGGTGTTAACGACTACGATCCTAATATTGTAGCTTTGTCGGACGGCTTAACTTTCCTTCCAAAATACAGAATCCTTTTTTAAAAAATCAGGTGATTCTGATTGGAGGAAAAATTGCACAAACTACGCGGACTTTCCGATGGAGTCAAACCCACGACCTCCGGATCACGCAGCCGAACGCTGTGCTACTGCTATGGAGACATTTTCGTGATTTATTAAAATCGAATCCTTTATTGTAGCCTTCTTAACAATTTAATAATACGTCGTCAAAAGCTAAATAATTATAACCTCTCTTTTTTCGTCTATCACGTCATCAAATCTTAAAACAAAGGTAAACATGACGAGTGAGGATGGGTCAGCGGGCACAGCGATAAACATCATTTACGATGTTGAAATTGCCTCAGATATCTGCTTGCTCGGCGTTATGCTGTGAGACCGATAACGTACCCTAGATATTCGCCTCTAGCGTTTTATGGCAATGAACCCCGATATTACACCCAGGGAATATTAGTGCCTACTAGTCTTGATCCGGCAACTGCCATCTTTTACCATCTTTTTCCAATATCCGCTAATATTGGTAGCTCGGCTACAACTTTGAGGTCGTTCGAAACACTTTCCTTAATGTTTTCACGCGCCGTCTTGAGCCTCTGAATGCCTTTATTAGATCGGCCTGTTTTGAATACAATATTCTCGCTTTGAAAAAATAAACAGGTGCAGATGTATTCGTGAAAGAGAAATATATAACAGGGAATTAAACCATAATTCTGTGAAGAACCTTGGTTTGTGTATGAAGTATTCAAAATATATCTTCACAAAAAAAAATAATATTTCTCCATACCACGATAACCATTCCATATATAAGGGGATGTTGTTGCCTGTAATGGACTTCTAATTGTGAAGAAGAGTTCACAGTAAAATTGCTTAATGATGTCTTAAACACGTAAAGTCAGAGTATTCACTAATATTTTCCTAACCGCCCTACAGCTTGGATTTCAGCTATGCCAAAATTAAAAACTTCATCGGTTCTGTTAAAATTCCAAGGAAATTTGTGACAAAGTGATTGTCTAATTGGTTGAAAATACCAATACAAAATTAAGTATCCGTTCCGTTTGACCCAAGGCGATGTTCAAAGGGTTTTAAGGGGCATGGATCGACTGAATCGTTAGTATACGTATATATTAATCAAATTGCTATCTATCTGCGCAGGGTACGCTCCCGGGCTTCATTCCGATTACGAAATCTTGTAACTTTATTTACTCAAAGTGAACCGAAAGTTTGGCTTAACATGGACCTTTATGGTAAGATATAAAAAAATGCTATGAAGTTTGCGACATTTGACATTTCACAGATTGAAATATTTGGCATCTTACTGGGTTCGAAGAAATAATCGAAATGATATCGTTAAAAAAATATATTCCAAAGGTAAATTGAAAAAAGTAGTTGATCAGTTGTGTTTACTATGACATAGAAATAAGCTTATATTATTATGACGGTACATATTATAATTTCAGACGCCAATGTTACTAAGAACGCTCTCAAAGTCCGGAAAACTTTATGCAGAGGACTTATTTGTTCACAGAGACACTAAAGACAATAATGCCAACACTCCATTCGAGTTTACGGAACCTAACATGGCTGTAAGAATTTATTACTGTTATTTTGTCTTCTTGCTAATGTCATTTCAAGTGTTAAAGCTCGTAACGAAAACGTAATTACGTACGAGTTGTAGGAAGGATTTTAGAGTTTTGAGAAGAATTGGATTTTCAGTACTTTAATTGAGTTTATGTATAATGTTAGAAATTAAGTTTTAACTTTAAAATGATTAAGATCCTTTATATTGTAATATTTCCCATGAATAAAATCATAAGAAGTCTGAAATCAACGTGCCTTTGACCTTACATTATGCCTAACATGTATACATGTAGTAACAAAATAATTTTATATGGTCCAATTTATTCGTTAATATGTCGCATTTGTCGCTAATGAAGTTCATTTTTTATAAGGAATACTTCAAATTATACTGTGGCATTATTTTAATATTAAAAATAAATTAAAAATGTTTAAACATACAAACTATGACTAAGATTTAATATTATAAGCCATGCAATCCCATGCAACGTGAAGTAATAAATTATATGAAGTTAAATGTCAAATTTATATGTGTAATTGCTATTAGGTAAAACATTATTACAATCCAGATAAAAATGATTTTATTACGTTAAGGAAAGTATTATAACTTGCTCTGTAGCAAAATATAGGGCTAAGACATATTTGATGATTCCTTTTTGAACTTCACGGTTTACTTTAAATGGAATTTGGTTATAAAATAATAACTCCATATAATATGAAAATTATAATGATGAACTCACAAACAAGTTGATCCTAATATTAATTTGTAACTAGTAACAAAAATTATATATTAATAAAGCTGAAGTCAGCTGTAATTGCTACATGTATCAGAATTTTAAATTATAACACTGTTATAATGTGATATATTTATGCATGTATTGTTAATGTTTCTAAATCGTCATCATCATCGTCAGCTCATTTAACATAGCTTATTATAACTGGGCTAGAAAAACCTTATTTATTATAAGCGCTGAGTAAATGATGCTGCGTCCGTGGTTCGGAGAGCATGGTAACCAAAGATGGACGTTAACACCTACTAAACCGCATTGAGCCCTCGTGGTGGGTTACGGCCCGATTTCCCATAGCTATGCCGCGCGGAAGGCCTGTGCCCTCTGCAGTGGGCTGTAATAGGCTGATGATGATGATGAACTGGTGCTGGAAAAATTGGGGTAACCTATGTCAGTGAAGTGTCTGTGGTTTCGCTGAGTAGATGCATTTTTTTTGCAACATTTTGTAGGTACTGTGCTATTTAGTTTGACTTTTCTTTTGCTCTTTCAGTAAATATAAAACACTTTTTTTATATAGAATAAACACTTAAACAACAGATATAAACTAATCAACGCCCGAAACAAACTGCTGGCTCTGAAACGCTTTAGGGTTTCTTAAATATATAACTTTCTTACAAACTTCGCGATCGTGTTTCTTACTTGCCGCTTATTTTGGATCGACCACAACATTGGGAAAATTCGACCCTTACCCTGATGTCCATTTGTCGTACTAAGTAATTTACTTTTTTCTTAGGTAAAAGAATGAATAAGGAAATCCACTCAGAATTTATTCTTGTAGTAAAAGAATCATATGAGAATGCTTTGTTTTGATTTGATCAAATTTGATTTGTTCTTTGATGCAATAATTTGTAAAGCCATGTTTTATTAAATCAAGGTTTGAAAACTCTAAACTGATCTTATTGTCATTGAATTATTTAAAGTATGCTATGACCATTTCGCTATTATATACAAGAATAATTACAATTTAATAAATAAATATATTATGGTGTAGTTTCTATGATCGAAGAAATATGTAAATTATGATTGTTCGTGTTACCATTTCTGGTAATAACATTAAGTTTTTTTTTTAATGTTATAAGTGTACAGACGGTCTGGTCGTTCACCTGATGGTAAGTGATACGCCAGACCATGACAGAGCGGCATTAAAGGAAACCAACAACTGATAGACAGTTATTACTCTCCATCAATGCCGCACTGCGCCCGTCACCAAGAGACAACAGATGTTAGGTCTCTTATACCCGGTAATTTCACTAGCTACAGTGCCCTCATCCCGAAACACAAAAGTGCATAACACTCCTGTTTCACGGGATGATCTCTACCACCTAGTAAAGTATAATTATAAGTTAACTAAGAACAAGCAGTATAACACTCAATTTTACATGCTATGTAAATTGAATTATGTATAAGTATGGTCGCTTCGTAATATATAATTTGGATTCTGCGCTATAGAGTCCCAAGCAAAAGCTACTCTGAAACAGTAATTGAAATGATAACATTGTTTGAATTCAGCACCAATTGAATTTTATCTTAAAATTGAAAAACCAGCAGACTGCAACTCGTTTTAAATCGTGATGGAAAGTTTTGGTAACCTACTTTGGAGTTTGGAACTTATTGAATAACCGCGATGGAACTTTTGGGAGAGAATGCAACTGTTGGTCAAAGAAGAACATTTTCTTTGCGATTCGATTACTTACTGAAGCGTCGTCGAAAGCTCATTGGTGTAGACTTTCGATCTGGAATGTGCAGGTTCAAATCCCGCCACGTACCAATATATTTTCAAAGTCTTGAAATTATATGTTTATCTGTCGCTCTTACGGTGAAGAAAAACATCGTGAGGAAACCTGCACACGCCTGTGAAGACATTCAAAGGTTGTTTCGCTTTTTTTAAAGCATTTTTTATTAGTTTAGTATTTAAATTGTTTTTTGGTATATTTTTTGTTGTGTATAAGTGCTTTTTTGAAATAAATGGATTTTGACTTTGACTTTGTGCGTGAAGTCGGCCAATCCGCACTGGGTCCTCGTGGATGGATAAGGCCTATACACCTGATACGGGTAAGCTCGTACTCCTCGGCGGGAACGTATAATAAGCTGATGTCGGTATTCGATTACCTTGCCATAGCTTGTTTTTTCCAGTTTATTCATTTTCTGTCCTAGATCTATTTATGTCTGTGTCATATGTTTGTGTTGGGAAAATAAATGAAATATTATTATTAAATATTATTTTCAATACGAGTGCTTGTTTTTTAATATTTCCTTTTTAATATTCATAAATTAGGTTAACCTATTTACCTTAAGTTACAGACTACAACATTCCTGTATTTGTAATAAAGTAGAAGTATTTTAAAAAATTATGTGCAACTAAGTACATTTTACAAGAAATGATATTCGTACACAATTAAGTACGAATATCATTTTTTTATCATCAACTTTTTAGATCAGTTATCGATCCGATTTTATCGCTCAATCGCTTACTTTTGGTGCGAGCAAGCAAGTGATTGTATTTTATTGACGTAACTCAGGACCCACATTAAAACTTGAGCTATTTGATATCCCGATTGAACGTTCTCGTGGGATGCAATACATTCCAAATTTGGCAAAAACTAGTTCAAGATTACTGACTAGGGGTTATTTATTGTATTTCAACAAATTAAATCATCCAATTGTATCCAATATGATCGTCTTTGATAGTTGGATAAATCTTAAGTACAAATTATACACATATCTCATAATATTTTATGGGATCACGCTCAAATCGATAATTCACGCGAGTAGGATATAATATTATGCATTTTCTTTGTTTAGAGACCAAACCAGTAACGATGGTCCATTCAGTATACAATATTGTTTTTTGTCTTTATTAACTTTAAACTGATGTGTTTTATGCCTTATTCATACATTTTATTTTTTGTTTTATGCCTTTTTAGCAAAAATTAAGTACAGTATAGTACTACTCAAACATGTCGTGAATCTTTGGCTAAGCAGACAAGGACAATTAATCAAAATTATATTTTGATGTATGGTTCATACTAGGTATTTAGATGCAAAGTTATTTTACTTATTTATACAGCTGAATAAATAGCTTTGTAGCATGCAATAAACGGCACCGAAACCGACCAATATTGCATAGACAGAAGACGTGTCTTGGTTGGGATTTGCTGATCGAATAATTATTGATAGTTAAATAAAATAATATAAGCAGTCTTCTGTACTTCTGTAACTGACTGTTGGAACTCTTTACAGAGAATTAAAGCACTCATACAAAATTATCCAGAGGGTGCACAGCGCTCTGCTCTTGGTCCTGTTTTAGACATAGTTCAAAGACAAATTGGATGGATACCAGTATCGGCGATGCACAAAGTAGCTGAAACACTGAGCATTCCAAGGATGCGGGTGTATGAGTGGGCTACTTTTTATACCATGTGTAAACGGTGGGTATTATGAACTATTTCCTTAAGAAGTTATAACTAAGAGTTATGTCAAATTAGAAGCTGCCTATTCTTGGTCAAAAATCACTAAATAGATTATTATACTAGTCTTCACATAGTCTTATTTTCTTGGCTGACTTGATGTTGTTTAAATGACATCCATCATCATCATCTATCCATTTCATTAAAAAATGAATGATAATGAACATGATAGGTAAAGTTACCAAACTGAAGAAAGCAGAAATAAACATTGAAAAAAAAAATTGTGCCTAATACGAAAAAATCTTGATTTTTGAAGTATTATCTATCAGGGAGTAATTTTTATCATTGAGTGGGCCAACTTGATAAACTGTAGCTGGATATCAAACTGGAATAGACCCATTATCTTGCTTTTAACAGGCGCTATCGAGGAAAATACAACGTGAAAGTTTGTATAACAACACCATGCATGATTCGCGGTGGAGACGTTATACTTAAAGCTGTTGAAGAAGCGACTTGCTGCACCGCGGGAGGCGTATCTTCCGACGGTCTGTTTGGCGTAGACACTGTGGAATGCCAGGGTGCTTGCGTCAACGCACCAATGTTTGTTATTGATGATGATTATTACGTAAGTCCATTTTATATAAGCACATTTTTATAACGTGGTCTTAGATTTTTTATGGGTAAATGCTGGCATTTTGAGGTTGTAATAATCAACATGAAATGTCCCCTTATGATTTCCACGCGGACCGATCCCTTGCAGTTGACATCGATTTACTCCCCGCTATCTTAGCCAGGTTATTAGTCCATCTGGTTGGGGTCGGCCTACGCTGCGTTTTCCCATACGTGGACGCCACTTGAGAACTTTTCCCTCCCATTGGCCATCGGTTTTACGCACTATGTGTCCTTCCCACTGCCATTTCTACTTGCTTATTTGGTGGGCTTTGTCGGTCACTCTAGATCTTACCGCGTAGGGAAACACCTAACATAGCCCGTCCCACAGCACGTTGAGCAACCTTGAGCTTATTGAAGAGGCGTAGTAAGCGACCACGTTTCGTTTCCGTATGTCATAACTGGCAACACACACTGGTAAAAGACTTTATTCTTGAGACACTGAGGGAACCAATCAAAAGCAAAATAATATAGCTTAGTCGTATCAAATTTCAGCTAAAAATAAAACAGTAAATTTTATTTTTGTTACAAATAATGCAACTGACAAATGGTCATGTTAGTTTCCGTTGATTAATTTAGGATGTGTTTAGAAGAAGCTGCATAAAATAAATCTAATACTTGAGAGCTGAATGGTTTGTGTAGTAAGGAAACTAATAATTGTTATATGTTTCAGGAGGATGTGAATGTATGTGATGTTTACAATATAATACAAATGATGAAAAATGGAAAAATACCCCCAAGTGGACCTCAGTAAGTATATTCAAGAACATTATCAATAGTTTATCGGCGTGGTGTTGGTGGTAAAGTGTAACTGTTGCAATGATTCTTCATCGGATGGGTGACCGAAAAATAATTTCTGATGTTCCTTTCTGCTTTGGAAGTTAAGTTTAGCCGTTGATTCCAGCTATCAATTCGGCCTTTTCCACGTTAAGCCGTCAGTCTCGGTTACTGTCGTAGGATGATAGTAGTTTAACAACCACCAAACCGCATTGAGCCCGAATGGTGGGTTACGGCCCCTAGTTGTGCTATGTGGGAAGGCTAGTACCTGCGCTGAGTCGTCATAGAACCATGAAGATATAAGCTTGTTAATTTCAGAAATGGAAGATATGCTTCGGAGCCTATTAGTGGACTCACCAGCTTATGTGAATATCCACCACCTCCGGGATTCGGATGTCAACCACTTAAGTAGATTGTTGTTCATTGTATATTTTTTAACGTGCCTATACTTATTTGTTCACTATAAATGTGTCACCAAAAGCACAATGTGATAATTAAAACAAAATATATCTTGAAATAATAATACTGTTGTTGACAATTTTTTACGTTCCTATTGGTATCATTCGATGTCCAGCCAAGAAGATAAAGATTGTTATTTAATACTTTCGACATAAATAAATTATCGCTCCGATAAGTTTCTTCGGTTACGAAAAACAATGCAATGGTTCAGACAGCGTAAGTTTTTCAATATTGTTGACTTGTCACGTATAATTATATTCAATGGCTTGTATAATAACAGCTATTATTTCAGAAACTACTAAAAAACGAACGATTCCTTTGGGGATATCGGATAGCGCGAGACTGCAGGATTTACTGCTTTTGACCCCGCTTTATCCTATAACTATGAACTCTAAGAATATATACGGTAATCGTCTTATAGGTCCAACAATAATAAAATGGCATTGTCTGATATAACAGTAGTTATCTACTAAACGGGAAAATTTAAATGGCACTATTTAAATGTTCCTGTTGATGAAATCATATCAGTTAATTCGTTTATTTCTTTGAGCTAAAAGACCACAATACCCTACTATGTAGTGTAAAACTTAGTACCTTAAAACTCTCTCTCTCTTCAACCTATCGCAGTCCACTGCTGAACATAGGTCTCCCCCATTTTTCGCCAGATATCCCGGTCCTCCGCTTTTATCATCCAGCTTCCACCAGCGACCTTCCGCAAGTCGTCGGTCCATCGGGCCGGAGGCGTCTACGCTACGCTTGCCAAGACGCGGTCTCCACTCCAGAACTCGTCTGCTCCAACGGCCATCGGTTCTGCGACATACGTGACTAGCCCACTGCCACTTCAACTAAACTAAAATTAAGTTACTACCATAATACAATTTATTGGATGTTCAGGAACCGACTTTTTCCAATTGGGGTAAAGCTGAGAAGTTCGCTCCAATCTCTTGACTTCGATTAATTAATTTACCAGTAAATCATACCCTGCATCATTAATCATTTCAAGATTTTTTTTATTTATTACTGTACAGGACGATTAGAACGCTCACCTGATGGTAATTGATACGCCTGACCATGACAGAGCGGCATTGAAGGAGACCAAGAACTGATTGTTATTATCCTCCGTAAATGCCACTACGCCATACACCAGAGACAACAGATGTTAGGTTTGTTATACCCTCCTGTTTCATGGTACGATATCTAAGCACTGCGGTGTTACCTACATAGACGACTCACTATCGTTTGTACCAAGTAGTATAAAATAAAGACTTTCAGTATACATGGGCTGAGGGAAGGCAGTTTCATTCGGTTGAACTTTTCCCAAAACCGTGGTTTGCCTTTATTCTCACTGGGAAAGCGGAGAGCGAAAATGGCTCAGGGTTAAAAAATCTGAATGAGGAAGGGTTTCCTATACTGTAGACAACCAGTAAGGTCTGGTAGTTATGTGACTTCGTAATTAGTTGTTCCGATAGCATAGTAGGCCTTTTTATTCTTTTTCACTTTTATTTCTTTGTTTACTCGTTATGCGAGTAATTTTTGTTAGGTTATTGCATACATTTAGTTACATATCCAAATTATTTTTTTAATATTCTAGTTTTCCGTAAGTATAATTATGATTTTCTATTGTACATTAATTATGTATTAAAAAATCACATTGTATTAAAAAATTCAGTGTGCAAAAAGAAATTTCAATTAACACTTTGTACAAGAGCATTTTGCAGGTGTACGAGCCCATTATTTCCCATAATTGAATTTCTGTTACCGGCATGCTAAACTGATTGTGAATTTCGAAAGGTGTACATAGGGATTTGTTTTATTGCATTCGATTTTATTATAAGCATAATATTTAAGCTGAACTTTTTGCTTTAGGAATATGACTATGGTAAAATAAATGGCACCAAGTCAGCTTATCGACTAGTCTTAAAAATATTTAAATTAAATGAAAATCACCAGCTTAATTTTTGAATAATAACGGCATTCCAGCTAAGCTGTACTCACAGTGACGGCACATAAAACGGCCAAATATTTGGAAAGAGGAGAAACGAGATAATGCAGTAGTTAATGGCGCGGCCGGACGTCGTGGCTGTGTTGTTATTGCTCCAGAATGCTGACGTTTACACCAAAGCGTTGCATCATATTAGAAATTAAATTTATGAAAATAAACCCGAAGAGGTGTATAAGGTTGTCTGCTAGTGTATCTCTAGCATCTATTTAATCATTATATTATGTATTTTTCTATAGCTTACATACTTGTACGAAGCCAGTGAGTAATTAGGTGCATGTGCACCTATTTTTCATGCTTTAAAATAAATGTTTAATATTTGAAACCTTCATTCACTTTCTTTCCTTTTTTCACTTTCTCAGCTATGCAGATAATCTGCATACCGTTAAAATAATATTTATGAATGAAATATTTATTACAATAATAAGTGAATGTGAAATACAATATTTAAGTTTTAAGTTTCTTATTTTGATGCGATGCTTAAATCTAAAGAATCGTGCCTGAATATCATTTTGATAATTTTACTCGTTATCATGAGACAGGATAGTGTCACTAATATATTAAATGTGTCCCTGAAATGACAACTGCTGTCTATGTTATTTTGACAAATAATTTTCTGATGTTTTTAGGTTTTTAGCATATTTATTTTTATGTTTTAAACTAGAAATACCACATGGCTTAAGCCGAGAAAAAACTGAGCCGCACATGCATCTCAGTAACAACTCAATCATAACAAACCAATAGGTCCGAGTGATGCTATAGGAAATACAGATTTATTATTCCGGACTCCTCAATAATATTAGTATAAGCGAAGATACCCAATAACAATAGTTGAAATGACTAATTGCTGGCCACAGCTCGGGCATTGATTGGCATGCTTGCCATGAATATTACACTGCACAATCCAAATGACTCTATTGCTCGAATATGGTAAGTGCGAACAATGATGACGCTTGCCAAATGTGAATCAAGTATTGGAAGCAAATAGTAATGTAATACTAACATAATTAAGCTTTAAACTAGTATTTCTTTTTAATTTATCATAACTCTGATGTTTGATTAACAAACGTTGGCCTTAAATATCACAATAATAAGCTGACATCACGTATACAGTCAAAACTGTTATTGTTTAACAAATGCTCAAAGTCAAAAGACTTAACACTACAGCTTTATGGTCAGAGCCCATTTCGCTGATCTTATGCCTGTGGCCTAGTCTTTTTTAATTTTTGAGAAACATTGAACAACACTATTGAATGCAATACACAATATAAAATATTAATTAGTAATAAGAGTAATAGACAAAATACACAAAAGTAAATAGCTAAATAGTTCAAATAATATTTTAAATCCTAAGAAAGCAACATGTTCGTGTTGTGAGATTTGGTTTGATTTTGTTTGAGTATGTAGAATTCATTTATGTAGTACAAATTGCATTCACTGCCCTAAAGTAATACTAATGCCTAGGTTAATACGGGTTAAACTTTCAAACGATTTTACGCTGTGACTGATATCAACACCCTATCGCTAGTAGAAACACCCTAGCAATGAGCTATACAACTTTGTCGTGCGACAAAGGAATTCGGATCTACGAGTATAGTGCTGTGTGCAGGCAACTTTTGCATAACTTGAACTTATATTACAAGTGAAGTATGTGTGTCAGAATTTACAATATTAGCACATTGGAATGGATTTTTGAAATTAAAATCTATATTACCTCATTTTAAGTTAATGGGAATTTAGCTTAGCACAATGATGTTAAAAGTACAGAATATAGGCTTAGCAATGCTGTTCATGATAGTATCTTCGACGATGATCTCCGTGGTCTAATAGTGTGAGTATTGAGTAGAAATTCAATTTAATTTCCTGAAATAAGAGCAGATAGTAAACATAATAAACATAACAGAAAAAAGAGCCAAGTAGAAGCTTAGAAAGTTTACGATAATGATACTCTTAATTGCTCACAAATACTTTGAAGTGAAAACAAACATTAAAATCAAAACAGCTGGCAAAATGAGCCTTTTCTCTAGAAACTATCTCTTTCAGACAATCTTAAGATAAAAACACGAAACAGGAGTAAGTAATGAGTGGGAAAGACTGATTGAAAAATAAATAAATACAAATTTCAATTACGAGTATTATTCAAACAATGTGTAAATATTGATACATACATGCAGGTGGAGTCAGTTCTTAAAAGTGAGTATCGTGTTGTCGTGACAAATATCAAGCGACACCCTGTTCAACAAAATTTTAGCACCTACAGTAACGGACTCTTTGAAGTACCCAGAATTAATGAAAGGAGACCTCAGCACATTATCAGACTTGGACCAAAGGTCAAGACAGTGGTCCGAACCATAAAATAATGATACAATACGTAAGTAGTCAAAGCAGAATTATATACCTATAACCCACTGATGATACTCATTAATACTAAACTAACACTGATGTTACATGACGTTGTAATACGAAGCCATCTCCACAAGCCTCAGGCTGGCCGCCAGACCAGAGTCGTAACCGTAAAACGTACAAATGGAAAACAAAAATGTAATAATAGTCCTCTCGAATTGCGATTCTCTCTTGATGGGAAAAGATGCCTCGCTGCGTCTATTAAATTTTGATAATCCTAATTTAATAATAATACCCCACGTTAATATTATAAAGACCAATTTTATGGTTTGATACATTTAAGCTTTAAGAACCCTTTACCGCATTAATTATAAGCTCGGGATAGTAACAAATTTTATAATTTTGGCGTATCACTTAAAGCCTAAATAGAGTTACAATTTGAGATTGGGACTGAAAGAAAGAAAGAAAAAAATCTTTATTCAAATAAATCTGTTGCAGATACTTTTGAATCGTCAATTGTTATTATTATCATATTTTTTTTGTGACTCTACCACCGGTTCGGAATAAGTAGGATCTTCGAGAAGAGCCGCCAAGAAACTCGAGTTACTCTTTTAATCTTTTTATATCAGTGGTTACAGTTTTGTCATTTACCTACACTTAGCTTTACAATAATTTATTACAAAGATTTTGTAACTGGAACACTAAGTGCAAGACCACACATCTTTATCCGATAAATATTCATCTATTGTATAGTAACCTTTTTTCATGAGGGTTTTTTTAATTTTTAAACTGGTGAAACTATTGCTAGTGTGGTGCTTTCAATATTAAATACAATATCTTCATCAAAAGTTATACGTGTATGGTAAAATTTTAAATAATGGTGAACTATTTATATTCATTATTGAAACCTTTCGTTTGGACTTAGATAAATTTACCATGTGCTACAAATAAGAGGTCTTCTTTTTCTAAGCATATCGATGGCAAAAACATATGAAACCACAGAAGCCTCAAAGCTTGCTACAGCGATAGCGTTGCCAGCCTCAAGCTTTTGGGATCATCTGATTTCCCTGGTTTCGGGATGGCAACACTAGATATTCGCATATTATTAGCAGTAACAGCAACAGGGCCAAGACGTTAATGCTGTTCAACAGAAATGTTATTGACTCCTGAAGCTTTACCGCCTTGTAGTCGTTTAAAAAAATGCTCAATGCAAAAAAAGACAACCCGATGACTTATCATTTAAAATAAGTTGGTGGGCTATCTGATTTGAAGATAACCGACCAGGGGAAGAAGGTGAAGGAGGATCAGCTATGAGCTTCCGAATAAAATTTTAAGCCCTCTTACTATTATGTGCCAAATCTATATTTGTGACAACATTCATCCACCTTTTCTGTCGGGTTACAGAAATCCGTGGTTTCATCTCATAAGAGGTATACCAAAGACAAACAACCTGTTTATGGATATAAATACTTCAGTGGATTTTTTAATTTTTTCGGCGTATATCTTGCATAAATTATTTATATTTTATGGAAAGTATTACCACTGATTATCTTCTTTCTTAACGGTATTATGATCATTACTGTTGTAGACTCATTGATAGAATATTAATTTAAATTTATAAAATTAGAAAATAAAATCCGTAAAATGTTAATACTTATATACGTTTCTAGAGGATTAAATAATAAGTTTCAACAATACATAAATAATTTTTTTTTTGTACTTGAATACACATTCGTCACCTTGTCTTGCAAATATATTTTCTAAAAGATGACTATTATAAAGGAATGCTATCATAGTGGGCAAAATTTTGATATTTCAGATATTATTTCAAGAGATTTCATCCTCTGATTTACTTTTAGTGCAAAACTGATTTGAAACTTAATGTAAAAGCGCGTCTTTTTTAGAAATAAAAATAAAACTGCCTTGAAAATATTTTCACTCCAGATCACGTTATATCTAGGTGTCCTACAAGGTTACACCTTAACCCGATTAAGCTTCAGATATTGGCCGGTAACTCTAGAAATGTAGACAGGGATAACAAGGCAGCGGATCTAAAATCCTGAACTAAATATAATCTAGTTAACAAGCAAGGTTCAACGTCAGTCTAGACTAGAATATCGGTTGCTGAAACGTTCATTTGGATTCTTGTCATGTTGTTAGTTAACTCCAATGCTATTAACTAATGATTGCTCCGAAATGACTAGACATATACAGTAAAACTTTATGGTTCTAGATTTGATTGTACTGGGTATTTTGGTAGCAAAACTCGATTTTCGGAGAACGTCGATTTACGTTGATTACTAAGGAATTAACCCGTATTCGGATATGAGTTTGGAATTTTGTTGTGTTAGGTTTAGTTTCCACATTCGCTACAGTCGAATCACAAATGATAATAAGAATAGCCTGAATATTTTAAATATTTGCTGTTTTTCACCCAATAGTGTTTTAAAAGACAGATATTCAGCGTCGAATTTGATTGGCAACTTTTACTTTTGAAACGAAATGGTACAGAATCTACATGATTTCATAACACACATCCAGCCCAATACAAACAGATATGCTTATGCACGAGTGCGAATGTTGATGCTACTGTGATCGCTTGACTATCACGCAAGTCAAGCAATTATTTAAAAGGTCGTTCATCTGATGGGTGATAGAAATGGGGGCAAAACGCAAGGGCAATTTTATCCCACCGTGCTTTGGATAGAGCTTAAGTATGTCAAATAATCCAAACAAATTTGACTCGGTGGTGTGGACCGTTGCCTTCTGATCTGGAGGGTGCAGGTTAAAATCCCGCCGTATATCAAGTACCAATATATATTCGAAATTATATGTACGTTTATCCGACGTTCTTATGGCGAAGGAAAACATCGTGAGGAAACCTGCGCACGCCTGCGAAGAGATTCAAGAGTGGGTGTGATGTTGTTCAATTCACACTTGGCCCGCGTGGTCGACTAGTCCTATGCACCTATTACGAGCAGCCGCGTGCCAATCGGTGGGGACGTTTAAAAAGCTGATGATGAAACCAAACAAAGCTCGTTAAATTTTAAGTTATCATCTTAGAAAATATATTTTAATAGAAGAATTTGACTTATTTTATTCATTACTTAAAAGCTAAAGTTATTAAGTGGCCCACCCACCAGCACTTTTTGAACACTTGCCCTAACCATCACAATGACCGCCAAAATTCACATATACTTACCATAAAAATAGAAACTTTAACATACAAGTTTGTACCAGTACCATTGAAACCGGCGACACCATAAAATGACTGCTACATTATTTACATAAATGCCATAAAACTGAACAAAAGAAAAATTTATGCCGTAAACTTTTGGGCAATATCCGTTTTCAGTGACACGTTTTTTCGAGGGCCGTTGTTCATCGTTAATCTTGGAAACAAAAACAGCAAGTTAGGCGTCGCGTCTGCCCGGCCCATAATTTACGCGGCAAGTGCGCTAGACATGCGGCCGGCTTGTTCGCGTTCGACCGATAAAAATACTGGTAAACAGCGTACTGGTTACAAATAAATCGCTTACGGAATAATGCATAAAAGACAGCGTGAGCCGTTTACAGGCGTTTTTTCAGTGTTACACAGTTAATAGAGGGAGAATAAATTGCGACGGTTTAAAATTGTGCGAAGAGTTTAAACAAAGCTTGGCTAGTCGTTAAGTTCAAGCTCTAAAATACGTCGTTACAAACTATTGTGCTATGTCATCTATACACAAAAATTTACATGTATTTTCAAAAAAGTCAGATAATCATAGTTTGAACACTAGGAACAAACACAAACTTGCCGTTCCAAATCTTAGATTGCATAAGGTTGGGAACTCATTTGTGGGATTAAGCATTAAAATATTTAATAAGCTACCACAAAATGTAATTGATTTACCCTGCATAAGTTTAAGTCTCATGTAAAGTCTATTTTAATAAAAAAGCTTACTATAGTGTTGAAGATTAATAAATGATAAAAACTCATGACATGTTGATTTCCACGCCTGCACTACTTTTGTTTTTTTTTTGTCATCTATTTAAATTTATATAATACTTAACTGCTTAATAGTACTTTTGTAGATTATACCAATACATAATACGATAAAAATTGAAAATATAATTTGCTTTATATAATTATTTTGATTACAAATGAATCTGTATTCAACACAATTTTTTTTTAAAAGAGTAACTACTGAGTTTCTTGCTGGTTTCTTCCAGTGGAAAACTACCTCCGAACCAGTGGTAGCTTCATTTGACATTCATTAAGTTGTTTTCTTTAAGGACCTAAACTGAATAAACACTTTCATTTCATTTTCATTTCATTTCATTTCATTTTCATTATTGATATGGTCCGGAATTAAAAATGAGATAGCCAGTTCAATTACTAATACCGTGACCTAATGTCTGTGTGTCACAAGATACAAACTAAAGTAGCTAGCTTGACTTTGGGAGCACTAGCATATTCAGCTTATAAACACAGTACCTCTTAGCATCAGATAGGTTACCTACGTCCGTAAATAGGCAACTTATTGATTGATGAGTTATTTAATGAAAACAAATTTGAATTACTTTACTAGAGACAGATATATGACATGGCTGCGGGTTAAAATAATACTGCGCAAATAACAAGAAAGGCGGCGCGATGGCTTACCAACCTGTTTGGTGTAATGTGAATGATAGCTTTTAGATAGGTATTATAGCATAACTTCATTTTGCTTGTCTACCTTTTTAGTTTATTAAGATCATGAAGTTATCATGGTGACCACTTACTTAATGCTATGGCAGATGCAGTGTTCAAGGAAACTTATGACTGTATATCTAATTACTTTCTGTTAAGACTGGTCTCTTTCTAATTTCCCTATCTACAGTGCCAAACACATTAGTGCAAACACATTATTACTATTACAATATTTTATATTATTTTTACAATATTTTGTTCTGAGGTGGATACCTAATAATCCATAAAAAATATGAATTCATTTAAATAAGTAACCATTGAAATGCGAAAACCAATATTGAAAATAATTGGTTCAGCAAGGGTACACGGTGAATTCGAAATTAGATTAGGTTTTATATTCACTGTGATTTTGTGCTCGTTTATTTTGACGTAATATAAACAAATTTAGGTACAGACAGAATGGATGAGTTAATTGGTTTTGAATGAATATGTATGTATTTTAATGAGATATGAGTTACGGTTGATATGAGAAAGTTATATTTGTATATGTCGCGTATAAACAGCCATATAGGAATAATCCAAAATTTCACCTACACCATCTGGATATTTTACCTCCACAGCGCTATTGGGTCAACTTACTGCCACGTTAGATAAATATTTGGATCATGTTTTACACGTTTTCAAGCTCAAATTGTACCTGCTCAAACAACTTAATTGTAACAGTCCTTTCTAGTAGTCCACTTGCCTATGTGGGTCAGTAATATTCTTAAGCCGACGAAAACAATCAGAATCACGTGTAAGTATTTATCACATATGGGTAGTAGTAGCTCAACGAAATTAGTACTCATCAAACGTTGCCGTTTTAAGAGAAAAGATGTTGGCATCCAGGTCATTTATATTTTTATCGTCTTCACGACCGAGGATCTTCTTCAGTGAGTTAATACTGTAATTGCCGCCGCAATTTTGTCATCATTGAATGAAAAATTGACCACGCATTGAAGGGTTTCTTATTTAATAGATCAAGTTTCAAACCGATGTATACGACATTTTAGTTCGTACGCTTCACAATGGTGAATAACGACCTTTTCTATGTATCATAGATATATACAAGGTTTTTTGAACTAACTATTGCTGTTGGCCGCAGATGACCCATACAGCTTCAACGGGCAAGTGGCCGCCTTCTCAACCTCAGGCACAAATCTATTATGATGTTCACAGTCCCTTTTCGCGTAAGCGTGTGCCGGGCCGCTTTTCTCCCTAAACATACATATGTTAGGCTACCAAGTCTTCCCGCAAGGCCCTAAGCCGAGGTTCGAGTCCCATTCGGGGACGCCCTTAGGCTCGTTGTGTAAATTTTAATTTTATCTGCGCTCGCCAATTGCCCGGTGAAGCTGTATCAAGGCCATCTGAGCCAACAGCAATAGTCAGTTCTAAAAAAAATCTATATGACTTCAAACTTATTATTTTACTATAAATGGGTCTCGGAGTTCCAAAAGACGCTGACTGAAGGCCGCAGGAATGGTCCTGCGAGTGGTTAGCTCGGTAGCCTTCCGAAGCGTGAAATCTTTTAATCAGGCATACTGTTGGAACCCAACTGTACTAAGCTGTGGAGTAAATTCAATACTGGGGTCACCAAACCAAAGGTAGTCCGAAACATAAAACGACAATAATGACAAATACATGTCACATAATCACATGGGCTGTAAAAACAAACTGTCCCTCAGGTGATTTCAAATACAACAAAAAACATATTCACATATAGAATATACGAAACCATTACCGCTATGGAGTAGACGTGTTCATGCCTGATTGTAGGGTACTCGGGCCATTTCCCTCGAGGTCGTTAGTCGCTTCACTGTCGGGTACATATGCGCGTCCATATTTGATGAAAGGGTACAGTTGTCTCGGAACGAGGTATAAACTACAGTCGTCCCAATAAATGTACCATCATAATTTGTAACGAGCATGATGCGAGGGACTGCGTTTAAACAAGGCAATGCTTTGTTACATTTCAGTAAACAGATATATGTAATTTTCTTATAGCGTATAAATCAAAAGAGCGTCGGGTGGCTCAATGGTGTGGACTGTCGCCTTCCTGCCAGGAGGGCGGAGGTTCAAATCCCGACACGTACCAATGTATTTCGAATTTTCGAAAGTATATGTACGTTATTCGACGCTCTTACGGTGAAGGAAAACATCGTGAGGAAACCTTCATGCACGCCTGCGAAGAGATTCGAAGGTTGTGTGTGAAGTCGTCGAATCCGCACTGGGCCCGCGTGGACGACTAAGGCCTAATCACCCTATACGGGTAGGCTCGTGCCCCTCGGTGGGACGTTTAATGAGCTGATGATGAATGTATAAATCAAAGACCAAATGTGTAAAATTAATTTTGTAATGGGGTTGTTGACTGACAGATAAACTATACCTGGTTTTCATGAGGCAAACCGACATATTACCAACGAACTCTTATTTCTATATTTATATCATATCGTTACAACATTCTAACGTAAAGGTGTTGCGCACTTAATTTGATATATTTTTTTGTACAAACAAAATAATGGATTCGGTGACAATGGGTGGGACGTTATATCTCCGAAACTGTTCACAGTTGCGTTGGAAGATATGTTTAAGCTGCTCGATTGGAAAGGACTTGGCATCAACGTAAATGGCGAGTACATCACTCATCTTCGATTTGCCGATGATATAGTAGTCATGGCAGAATCCATGGAGGATTTAAGCACTATGCTCGAAACCAGAGCATAGTGCTTAAATCAGACAGAGCTTCTCAACAGGTGGGTCTTAAAATGAACATGGACAAGACGAAAGTCATGTCTAATACCCATGTCGTACCTATACCAATATTAGTTGGAAGTTCTGTCCTCGAAGTTGTAGACGAATATGTGTACCTGGGACAGGTAGTCCAAATGGGTAGGTCCAATTTCGAGAAGGAGGTTTCTCGTCGAATCTAATTAGGATGGGCAGCGTTCGGGAAGTTAAGGCAGATCTTTTCGTCCAAAATACCTCAGTGTTTCAAGACGAAGGTCTTTGACCAGTGTGTGTTGCCAGTTATGACACACGGAAGCGAAACGTGGTCGCTCACTAAGGGCCTCTTGAATAGATTCAAGATTGCTCAGCGTGCTACGGAGAGGGCTATGTTAGGTGTCTCCCTACGCGATAAAATCCGAAACGAGGATATCCGTAGGAGAACTAGGGTGACCGACATAGCCCAGAGGATTAGCAAGTTGAAGTGGCAGTGGGCAGGGCACATAGTGCGTAGAACCGATGACCGATGGGGCGGAAAGGTTCTCGAGTGGCGTCCACGTAACGGTAAGCGAAGCGTAGGCTGTCCCCTAACCAGATGGACGGATATAATCTGGTTAAGGTGGCGGGTAGCAGATGGATGTCAACTGCAAGGGATCGGTCCGCGTGGAAATCATTAGGGGAGGCCTTCATTCAGCAGTGGACATAATTAGGCTGTAATGATGATGATGATGGGCGGGACACCTAGCTCGAAGAAACCATAACCGCTGGAGCAGAAAAGTACTTGAGTAGAGACCTCGTAAAGGCAAGTGCAGCGTGTTACGGCCACCCGCAAGATGGGCAGGTGACTAGAGAAGGGTCGCGGATGGTTGTTGGATGCAAATAGCCGGGGGAGGTGTAGGTTTCTTAGGCAGGCCTATGCTCAGCAGTGGACGTTATATGGCTGTTATGATGATGATGATGATTTTTATATATTTTACGTTTACGTTTCAATTACTTTATCATTCTTACCCTATAATATCCGATCAGAGCGTCAGTGGCTTTTTGGTGTGAACTGTTGTCTTTAGAATTGAAGGGTGCAGGTTCAAATCTCGCTACGTACCAACGTATTTTCGAATCTTTGAAAGTACATGTACGTTATATCCGACGCTATTATGGTCAAGGCTTTAAATAAAACATCGTGAGGAAAACTGCGCACGGCTACGAAGTAATTCGTAGGTTCTGCGTGAAATCGGCCAATCCGCAATAGGCTCCCGTGGCTTTTCACCTCTGTCAGTTTTCTTAGACGAAGTAGTATCACTTCACTGAAGTCGGGTGCATGCCAAAGCATGTCTTCTAAACTCAGAAAATATAGCATTTATAATCCATACTATATTCTATAAATAATTTGGTATCTCTGACTGACACAGACTTGTGACAATAACGTGCAATTTCGGCCTGGCTGAATATTGATGGGCTCCCGTACGAGCTATTAATCAAGATTTTCACCCAAAACTCTCTTTAAACTTGCATAAATCTCGAAAATTGAATGAAAACACCCTTTTTGGCGTCTGATGTGCAGCTGTTCACAGAATGACAATATTATTTTATTCTCTCGTAAGACAAAATTGTGTGAATACTACAATTCATTAATCGACGATCTATCAATATTAAATATTTTTTCTACTGTCATTCACTTCTACACGTTGATGATTTACGCTTCTACATTATCACATTCTGTTTCATCCAACATGATTATTGAAAATATTAGTTTCTTGTAAGGAATCCGTAAGCAAAATTATGGTTATGACAAAAAAATCAGATGACTCTATGGGATGGGGACTCTATATCAATTAGTTATCCAGTATGACAGTCAATTTTACCCATCGCAGTGCACTTGCTCTGTGGCTCATTGGTGTGGACTGTTGCTTTCCGATTTGGAGGATGCATGTTCAAATCCCGCAACGTACCAAAGTATTTTCGAATTTTTTTGCATGTTTATCTGCGCTCTTACGGTGTAGGAAAACATCGTGAGGAAACCTGCGGCACGCCTGTGACGAGATTCAAAGGTTGTGCGTGTATTGGCCGACTTCACACACAACCTTTTAATTCGCACTTGGCCGCGTGGACGATAAAGGCCAAATCTTTACGGGTTGGCTCTTGCTCCTTAGCGGGGAAGTTTATAAGCTGATGATGACTGCACTGCTCATACGTTTTTGTATAATATATCCTGGCTCGTTGCGTTCTTCACTAAGCCCGCACCCGAGATCTTTCGCTAGTCATCGCCTATCGGAACAGAATGCAGCCTATACCGTGGTTGCCACTTTAGAACTCATATTCTCCGAAATGACTCATTGAATACCAAAATTTGTAAAGGAGTGAGACAGCAAGCAATACTGTCTGTATTGTTTGTTGAGTGTTACTAGATAAAACTGCGTAAATTTACGTAATATAAGAACTGGTTTGTAATAAGTAACTATCAAAAATAAACTTTTAAAAAATCAAATTAAGGAATAATTCCCATAAGATCACCTGTTATCTGCCTTATGGATTAAGTTTTCCGCTTATAGATTGGGTTTAACAAAAACTACAACTTTATCATAATAAAGAAGGAACATACCGATCACGAAGTGTCAGATTCCTGAATGACTCTAAATTAAGTATGTCTAGCTGTCTGACTTCGTTACAAGGCAAATAGCGTCTGTGTTTCGACGAGACTTTCAAATTGTAGCTCATAGGTATTTGGTACCCATGGGCAGTGCGTTAGGAACATTGTTCCCTTCGGTTTTCTGTCTTAACTGACTATATTATGAAACGTAGAGACCCTTAACCTGCCACCAGCAAATAAACGTAAATTAAATATAGCAGTACGCAATATCATCATCAGCTCATTAAGCGTCCCCACCAAGGCACACGCGCCTACTCGTATAGAGTAATTAGGCCTTAGTCGTTCACGCGGGCCCAGTGCGGGTTGGACGACTTCACACACAACCTTTGAATCTCTTCGCAGATTTCCTCACGATCTTTTCCTTCACCGCAGGACGCACTCTTCGTATGCAGTATAGAAGGTGTTTATTGTTTTTTTTTTATCATGAGGTATCAAATCAATTTTTAGGAATAACACTATACCGATACATAAGTCAGCTAAACTGCAATTTGTAACGTTTCTATTAAAAACCTTTACAACGCAGAGAGCATGTTCGTGTTTTTCTAAGTGATATTACTCGAAGATTCCGTCCCGGAGTGATTGATCGTGCTAAATAGCCCACGGTGCTGGATGTTCGCTGTTTGATGGACGATTGCTGCGTGCTAGGAATCTCCACGAGTTACAGGTAGTGCACGTTTGACGAAGCTTTAAAGGATTAGGTGATGATTTTTAAAGTGTTTCCTCTTATAATTGAGATTGAACTCAGTAAATCGGGTTGGACATTTTGTAGACATATCCGTTATTTCTGATTCATCATCATCGTCATTTCAGCCACATAATGTCCACTGCTGAACATAGGCCTCCCCCAATAACTTCCACCGACCTGACAGAAGCTATCTGCATCCAGTGGGTACCCGCAACCTTTTTTAGGTCATCTGATCATCTTACTTTCTGTACGTTTCATTTGCAATAACACTAGAAGGTTGTGTAGTGTACAAATGATTACAAGAAATTATTATTATTTTATTTGTGATTACAAGAAATGAAATAAAATATTTAACTGATTAAAAATCTTATTGAGGTTTTGAATAGATACTCATGTGGTTTTTGAGAAGTCGATTATTATACTAAGGCTTTGGAGTTTGGTCCCTGGGCGGTAAAAAACTGCATATGGTTCGGGTGGGTAACCTGGAATACAGGAATATCCTAGTTGAGGTTTCCCCAAGTATTACATGTTTTACTTCCATTCCAACATAAAAGGTACGAACCTTTCTTTGCTGCTTCATCAATCTTACCTTTGTGTGTGTGTTTTTAAAATCTCTATAGAAGATGATATAAGTGTGACATGTACTGTTTTGGTGGAACATAAAAAAATATTACAGAGAATTTTAAGATCTATATTATTATTTATTTTGTATCTCCACTGATTAAACACAGATATCATCTATACCTATAAAATAAATTATCTAGAACGTTTCAATACGAGAGAGAAAAGGCGAGTCTCCACATTCAAAGGTCTTCAAGTCATGTCGACATCCTGTTAATGTAACTTGAGAAGGCGAACACTTCCAATCGTAAGTGATATAAGGCGGAGTAGGTTGTGGTGTGATTGATGACTTTAAATGGTTCGCGATGCCATTTACTACCTAGTCACGGGACGTAGACAACGTGTTTGGAAAGTCAATCCAGGTATTTGCTGGAATTTTTATTCAATATACCAATACACTATATAACAAACAAAAAATCGACTAAATAAATGTTTCAACGTGTCTTAGTCATAAAATCTAATGGAAACATAAAAAAATTAAAAATATCAAAGATATTATAATACAAAGACATTGCCATTTGCAATAAGGCCGCCCATTGTACTCTCTTTTTCTTTTCTTTTTGTTTATTTTTTGTGTATTTCAGTGTACAATAAAGAATTAAATAAATAAATAAGAAACTATCTATCTAATCAACCTATCGCAGTCCACTGCTGGATATAGGCCTCCCTCATTTTGCGGAAAAAAAACTGAGTGAGTATATTTATTGTTCAAGGGAAAAACACTGGAGTTTCAGAAATAAAATATTTGTCATAAATTATTATTTATTCATTTTTAGTTGCAATGACAACTTTCTTAAATGAATACTGTAAATTATTTATTTACAATGTTTGACTATTGAGATTGTTCGGTGGATTTTCTAGATACTTTATCTGATTAATGATAAAAATATATATAATTAGCAACTGTAAAATGTTTGTTTTGATAATATAATATTTCGAGTTGAATTAATTTTCATGTGGTGTTTATAAGTGACTACCTCGGGGTTTTAAAACCTAAATAAAATTAATAGCAAATAACTCCTCAAAATTCAATATATTTAAAAATAAAGCTCCATCTGTTTGAAACCCAATTTCGATTATGGCATAGTTTGGAACTAGACTTCTATAAAACACCTACTTATGAACGCGAAAGCCGTAAAAATGTTTTCAGCATGGAATAAACCCAATATATGGGTCTATAAAAACCACGGAAACATAAAATTCCCAGTACCTAATATATTACCAATTTCCGTTATGGGAACCGATGGTAGATACTGTTAATGTTATGTAGTGGACATTTAGAAACCAGTTTTATGTAAATTTAGTTTTTTTCAGCAATTACTCAAATGACTATAACATATAACTGTCTACGCCAGGATATATTTAACTATGTGTCGTCATATAACATGGAAGTTTGTTTTCTTCATCAAGCTTAGCCAGGAAACAGCCGTTGTTCAATTGAGTTTGTGGACGTCCTACAAACCCTTGTCAAGACTTTAAGATTTACATTTTTTCAAGTGTCGAGTTTATTGAATATAAAGAACGATATATAATATCGGCCAATATCGACTGAAAGAGATGAGGAAAAATTACTTTCTGTACGTTTCATTTGCAATAACACTAGAAGGTTGCGTAGTGTACAAATGAAATTTCTGAAATATACATTCCAATAAAAAGAAAAGTGTTCCGGGAGATGTCGAAAATGTGTCCGCATTTGGACAAATTTGGGTCGAATACAACCCTGAATGGAGAGAGTGAACGATCCCTTACAACCGTAATATAAAATCTAGTGTAAACCTCTTTTACAATATTCAGTAGTTATATACATTAAAAATACATACCGATTTAATTTCATATTAAAACACATTGTTTAAGTAACCTAGATATTAACAAATAAATTTAAATTAGTCGACATTACTGGAGACCGAAGATCTGGCAGCTACCTTGGTCAAAGAATTAGTTTAGCGATTCAAAGGGGTAACGCTGCCAGTGTCTTCGGAACTTTACCAAAGGGGGTTCTTTTAATTTTTATTTAGTTATTATATATTTTTTTAATATTTTAGTTATAATATTTAATTTTTAAGGTTTTTAGTTGTTAGTATTGATTAATTATTATTATTATTTATACATTAAATGTATAAGAAATTCATAGAAAACTCAAGCTAAATCACAATGTTATTTAATGTTAAAACTTCACAGCC